>PVKZ01006521.1:0-33996 GCA_004027375.1 Macroglossus sobrinus | reverse complement strand
GGGGGGTGGAGCCAAGAAAGATCAGGGAGTGATAGGTCTTTTTTTGAAGTAAAATAGAAGCAGTAAAAGAGAGAGATGGGTAACACTGGATACAGGTGAGGGAAGCCTCTTTAAGAAGACAAACATTTAAGCTAAAACCTAAAGGACAAGAAGTCTTGCTGAGATCAGGGAAAGAGAATTTCAGGCAAAGAGAATGGGGCTGGGCTCACCTTCCTAGGAACAGAAAGCCACTGGAGGATGTTTAAGCAGGGGAGGGACAGGATCCAGAATTTCAGCCTAGCAGCTATGTGGATGGATAATAAACCCTGGGTGAGGGCGAGGGAGCGAGATGCAGGGAGACCCCCACCAGGATAGTGCAGGGGGCGGGTGGGAAGGACACAGTGAAGGGAGCAGGCAGCTGAGGGAACGTATGTCAAAGCACATGGGTTGCTCTTGCTTCTCCCCACAGGGAGCCGTATTACTGACTCTAGTCCTGTGTCCACTGCGTGGAAAACTTTCTTGATGTTTAAACACTCCTTGAATGAGATATGATATAGATACAATAAAATACTTCATTTTATGTGGCCAGACTGAGGAATTTTAGCAGAAGTGTACACCAGTATCACCACTCCATCAAGGTCTAGAGCATTCTCCTTACCCAGGCAAGTTGCCTCGTGCTTCTGCAGTCAGTTCTGTGGCCACCCCTGGCTCTTGGCAAAGCACACACTTGTCCCTGTAGACTCTGGTTTTTACCTGTTCTTGCGCTTCCCATAAATGGAATCATGCAGTGTTGGTACATGTGTGTCTGGCTTCTTTTGCTCAGCATCATCCTCGAGCTGCCCTACATTGTTGTGATAACCTAATCGTTCCTTCTTTTTCTCCCCAGACTGAGAGGGCATGGCTAGGACATGGGTTCTGAAGTCCCTTGTAAACACCTTCTCTCCTTTTCCCCTTTCCCACTACTCAACTCAAGAGAGACATGAGGATGCTCCCACACCATGTGCCAACATTTGCAAAACACTTATGCCTCTGATAGGGATTGATGCCATAACATTATGAAACTGTGATACTCCCTGGAAAGCTTGTTGACAGTCCCCGTAGAAAGAGGCAAGACAGAGTATAGTGGTCTTCTCTGTTTTGCACTTAATGGGGGAAAAGAGAATCTTTAAAAACACAAACAAACAAACAAAAAACACTTTTTTTCCTCAGCATTTACCAGGCCCTCATTGCTTTTTATTACAAGGCATCATTTATTTTCACAAGCAGCATAGTTACTAGGGCAGCATAGGTGTCTGAAGCCGCACAGCTAAGGGGGAGGGGGCAGGGAGAGGGCATCTAGGGACTCAGGCAGGAGTCTTGTGCAGCTGGATGCTCTCTGTTCTCTCTGGGCCTCAGCCCTAGCCACGAGGAAAACAAGACGGCTCTGAGTTGGGTTGAGCAATCCCTTTGGCATCTCTTGGTGGTCAGAGTTTCCTTTTCAAATCCACAGTGTGGTTGCCGCTGTGACTTCTCTCTCAGTGTTCCTGTAATCTTGCATTCCAGTTCCTTTATCAACCTGCAACTGGACGGCACAGAGATTATTGTTCCTTCCCAGGACAGCATTAAAACGTTCAGGCCAGATTTTGAAGCTGGAATTCAGAGGCCACTCACGGAAGCCCTGCCCTCTCCATGGTGCCCTCGGCACCCTGCCTCTCCCAGCCCCCAATTTCCGCCACTAGCAGAGGAGCCGAATCTAGTGACGTGGACTTGATGAAGCTTTAGTCTGGCTCCTCCAAATCTACTTCTTCACTAGGCCTAGGCCTTCGTTGTGTCCTGTCCTAGCCAGGCCTGCTAACCCTGTCTTGGTGAGAATTCCCCCACTCTCCTATCTGGTCAAGTTCCTCATCCCTCACATTTGATGTCTAAGTCTTTTAAAAGAGTCCTGTTAGGTTAGTATAGCAAGACTATTTCTTGTCTTCTCCTAGTCAGTTTGCATTTTCTGACCCCTTCTCCCTTGGCTCTAAATCCCCATTTGTCCTTGTTGTACTTGAAATTGAGCTCCTTTTCTCTCCTATTTCCACAGTCTTGATCTTTATTGTAATCGTTTTGAATAAAGTCTCCTTTACCATTTTAACAAATGTTGGAAGAATATTTCTTTAACCCCAGATGCCAGCCAGACCAGTGCTCTGCCTATCCCAGCTTCTCCTGGAACATGGTGGCAATACTGCTGCCAAGTAGGAGCCCAGAGGCCGGTGATAGGGCAGGAGATCAGAGAAAGGGGAGAAGGCAGAGAGAGGCAGACAGTGAGGAAAGGGCACGGCGGAGTTGTGGGGTGGTGGAGTGGGATGCTTTTCCCCTGTGACTTTATTATAAAAATTTTCAAATATGCATAAAGTTAGAAGAATTTTATAGCAAACACCTATATACCCGTCACCTAGAGTCTACCATTAATATTGTACTTTACTAACTTCATCACATCTACTCTGTCTTCTATTCATCCATCAATCCATTTTTTAAATGTATTTTAAAGAAAGTTAAAGACATCAGTATTCTTCACTCCTAAACGCTTAAGCATGAGTAGTGTTAACTAGAGTTTAATAATTATTTACAGCTTTTCCATTTGCTGTAAATTTACCTGTAGTGAAGCACATAGACCTTAGATGTACATTCACTTAATTCTGACAAATGCGTACCCTGTGTAATCCAAATTCTTGTCAGAGAGAGAACACGATCATAACCCCAGAAAGTTCCCTAGTTCCCTTCCCAGTCAATTTGAGTCCTCACCCCCAAAGACAACTACCGAGCTAATTTTTTCAGAACTATAGATCAACTTTTACCATTCTAGAAGTTTATATAAACGGTGTTCTACAACATGTAGACGTCTCTCTGTGAGCCTTTTCTCACTTGGCTTGAAGTTTTTGAAGTTCATGCCTATCGTTTAAGTCGTATGTTTATGTCACCCTCTGGTTGCCACAAGGAGCCTGCTCCTGAAGAGCCTCTGGAGGTTCTCAGGCTCTGGATTACACATAGGATGCGCCATAATGAGGAGAGCAATACTTATTTACTCAAAATTTTTGCCACTACTTCTCTTCCTTTTTTTTCTTTTAATGTAGAACAACTTCCTATCCTTCCTCTTCCCTGCTGCAGCTCCTTTCTTCCCTGCCCCCTCCTTCCTTCCCTTCCTCTTTTGCCCTCCAAGCTAGTTTTTATTTGTGGGAAAATTTTTTATGACAAAGAGCAGATTTTTCAAACTTGTCCTTATGTTGGAAAATAAAAGTCGTTTTCTAAAAATCAAATTACTACAATATGTTTGTTATAAAAATAAGCAAAAAGAAACGTATAAGAAGAATACAGTACGTGTGTGCATGTGACTGTGTGTGTACCTGTGCTTACATGAGTGCATTTGCATATTGTTTGCCACACTGAGATAAAGTGATGATTATAATTTGATGCTGAATTTTTTTCAGTATTATTTTGTCATGTTGAAAAGAAACAAAAGACCCCCCAAATGGGGTAACTTTTGATAAGCCACACCACTAAACCAAAATGTAATAACTAACTAACTAAATTGCAGTCAGCCTCTCCCAAGAGTGGACTATAACACCAATCAGTCTAGAATTTCCTGGTCAGCACTAGTGAGGTCATCGGCCTAGTAAGACCCCCTGTCTCCCCTAAGGCAGCAGTCCCCGACCTTTTTGGCACCAGGGACCGGCGTTCCAGTGAGAATCTAATGCCTGGTGATCTGAGGTGGGGCTGAGGTGGAGTTCTGGGGAGCACCTGCAAATACAGATGAAACTTTGCTCGTTGGTCTGCCACTCACCTCCTGCTGTGCAGCCCGGTTCCTAACAGGCCACGGACCGGTACTGGTCCACGACCCAGGGCTTGCAGACTCCTGCCCTAAGGAAAGGTGTCCTTGCCTGAAATTATCTATTCTTTTAAGTTTCTTGAAGTTTATATAAATGGTGTTCTACAACATGTAGACGTCTCTCTGTGAGCCTTTTCTCACTTGGCTTGAAGTTTTTGAAGTTCATGCCTATTGTTTAAGTCGTATGTTTATGTCACCCTCTGGTTGCCACAAGGAGCCTGCTCCTGAAGAGCCTCTGGAGGTTCTCAGGCTCTGGATTACACATAGGATGCGCCATAATGAGGAGAGCAATACTTATGTCTCACACTCTCTCTGCCTGTAAAAACTATATCTTGATTTTTTTTTCCCTCTAATGCTGGAGTTTTAGGCTATTCCAGTTATTGTTTTTTTTTTTTTTTAATATAATGAGCAATGCTGATACACGCTCTCATAGGAAAAAAGCTTTGGTGCATATTTTGGGTTGTTTTCTTCCTAGAATTGAAATTATTGGGTCAGAGGCCACAAAGATTTTTTTTTTTTTTTGGATACAGATTGCCAAATAGTTCTCCAAAAAGTCATGGCTGACTCAGTCAGGTCCAAATAATGAAGAGAAAGTGCTTGTGGGCAAAAGCAGCATTTTGTGCTTTATTGTATTTGTGAATATTTACAAGTGCAGTTGTCCTCAATGCTGTTATACTGGATCTGAGACCCTAGGTGGTGTCACCTGATGAGCTGCTTCTTTCTGTGACTACAGCTTTTATACCTAAGTCACATCTTGGTAAGTTCATCTTACACTTATTTATCTTCCATGAAAAATGCTATACATTCCATGTCTATGTCATTTAATTATTCATTAATTTGGTATATATTCATGGAAATCAGGTTGTCAGATATTGACTTTAAAGGTGTAGAAGCTCAGTTTCTAACTTCCAGAAGACCTGGATCTGATGAGGAGAAAGACATATGTACAGTTATTTCAGTGAAGGGAAGCAAAGTTTGCCTCTCCTTTGGGATATTATTTTAAGCTGATTATTTTTAAGAGGAAAAAAAAAAAGACTCAGAAAGAATCTCCAATCTTCTCTCTACCTGCCTGGAAAAATTTAGATAGAGGACATGTTCCATGAAGGCAGCTGTTATCAGAGATAATTGTAGTTTAATATAAACTAGTGTGATAGACAAGGAGAAACCTAGGAAGGCCCTTTGATTAAAGTCCTCTCTGTCCTCCATTATTAAAGACAGTCCAGCAAACATTTGTTTACCAAACATTTGATTTTCCATCTCCGCGTGAATCGCCTTTTTACCCTTCGAAGTCCCAAACCACAAGCCCCCATTTCCTTAGCTCAAGATGGCATCTAAGCCTCAACTGCCTGATCTGTCTTCTGGTCTCATATTCTTATGGAATCCTTGAATATACATACATAGTCAATTTGGTCATTTCTCCTATTAATCTGTCTCATATCAATTCGATTATTAATCTAGCCAGAAGAATTTAGAAAGGTGGAATGAAAATTATTTTTCTTCCCGTACATGATACGACACAATGCAAATTGTTATAGGTGCTAGAAGGTACAGATACCAATATTCCTGATTCTGCCTGGGTGTCTCATCCAGATATTTTGCTGGTAGCTATAAATGAACAGTATAATCTTTATTCACTTGTCAACTCTGAGAAACCTGGAGAGTTTATTGCTTTACTTGTCTAGATATTAAATATGTCCACAGTGCAGCCTCGTCCTCTCTAGTTCCTCTGGGCTCAGTCCTTGCCCTCTTCTCATCTCTCTGTGTATCCCTTCCCTCAGAGGTCTCGTCCAGTCTCCTGGCTTTATTATCAACTCTATACCCACACTTCACATGTAAGTATCTCCACAAAACTGCCACCTTATTTCCTGTGGTATTGCGATGTATAATAAGAAACATATATTTGGTTCCGATCCCATTTCTGGCAAGGAGCTTCAAAACCCATGGAATTTCCTAAGTGAACAGAGCCATAAGACATCTTTTTTTTGTTTGTTTATGTTAATGATATGATTTTTGACCCTCTGCCCAAGGATGGGGATGGTTTCCAGGGAACCCAACCATATAATTGGAAGGTTGGGACTTTTAGTCCCACCCCCAACCTCTGGGGAGGGAAGAGGTGCTGGAGGTTGAATCAATCACCAATGGCAGATGAGTGAATCAATCATGCCTATGTACTAAAGCCTCTATTTAAAAAAAGACTAGGTTTGGAGAGCTTCTTCGTTGCTGGATATGCAGAGATTTGGAGAAAGTGGCATGCTCTGAGAAGGCATGGAAGCTCCACACCTTTTCTCCATACCTCGCCCAATGTACCACTTTCATCTGGCTCTTCCTGAGTTTTATATTTTTACAATAAACTGATAATCTAATTAGTCAAATGTTTCTCTGAGTTCTGTGAATGGCTTTAGTGAGTTAGTGGAATCCGAGGAAGGGACATTGTTAACCCCCAATCTATAGCCTGTGGTCAGAAGCATGGGTGACCACCTAGACTTGCAATTGACATTGTAAGGTGGGAAGGATACTTGTAAGAATATGAGCCCTTAACCTGTGGAATCTGATGCCATCTCTGACTAAACAGTGTCAGAATTGGGTTAAGTTGTAAGACACCCAGCTTGTGTTGGATCGTTGCTTGGTGGTGTCAGGGTGGGAGTTGGGGGGGGGGGAACCTACTACACATTTGAACTTGTGACCAGAATTTTTAGTTGGTACCAGAATCTTAATCTTAAATCCAACTCCATCTGATTCCTTTTCCACTTGGGTGGCCCAAGACACCCCAAGCTGCCCATGTCCCAAACTGTATTGTGAATTTACCCCTCTTCCTCTCACGCTCACAGTGCCCTTAAAGTTCACCCCTCAGTGAGACCTTCCCTGACCTTACTTTTTAAAATTGTGGCCACCTCCCATTTCTTCACCTTCTCATCCTCCTTCCCTGGTTTATTATTTTTATTTTAACTTCTGATTAGTTGGGTGTATATTTTTCCTTTATTCTGTCTCTACCCTCTAGAATGTAAGCTTGGTATTTTTGTCTGTTTCATTCACTGCCATTCCCAGTGCCTGAAACATAACAACAATCAGTAAGTATTAGCTTCATTAATGAGTGAACTGGATTAGTGCTCTTAAGCTTGTTTTAGTTGTTTTTGAGAAAATAATGCCAGTATTTCCTGCCATTATAGCTTAAGTTTTGCAGAATTGGAGTTAATTTTTTCAGTAAGACATGGAAGGGAGAATCCCCAAGGGAAATGAAAAAAAAGTAAAATGGAAAGTAGTACATGATACCACTTGTTTTTATGTCGCAGAAATAGGAAATGAAACCTGTATAGAGAGATCAAGTTTATATTAATGAAGTAAAAAGGAAAGTGATATGTTTATCCAAGTAAGCTGAGGTATGAATGTACTTGTTTGGAAATAACTAATAAATAAAGTATAATTTTATTTTTTTTTCTGGTTCTTCATCATCCTTCATGTTTTTTGCACCTGAGGGACTTAAGAAGGATAAAACTGTTGAGTTGTTCTTGGTCAGTCTTAAATTGAAGATGTAAGGGAGAAGGAAACTTTCTTCTACCCTCCTAGGTTCTTTTCGCTGGTCTAATAATTCAATCTCCGTGAGATAAAATAAAATAAAGGTTCAAAGACAGAAAGGAAAACTGACGTATATATGGCATTCTGAGCTAAGAAAGAGGGTAGGGACCTTGAGGTTTTGAGAGATGGGAGGAATCTTTCACAGGATGATAAGAACAGATGTTCAGTAATTTGAAGTTTGCCATACCCTATGGATACGTAAGAAAGATCATCTCTAATAGTCTATTATTATAGGCAAGGGCCATAATTCAAAATTCTCCAGGTAGTTAAATGGTGGCAGAAGTTTCTGTTGACCCTGCAGAGTCTTGGTTGCCTTTAGGTCAAAACAATCTGTGTACTACAGAGGCACATCTTAAGGGGTCTTGTTCTGAGCCCCTGCACTTCTCTCTTCTGAAATTTTCCTCAAAGTGCCATACTCCAGAAGTTGGGTTGATAGATGGTTCTATATCTCATTAAACCAGTCCCAGTCTTGAGAAAAGTTCAGTTCAGTTTAGCAGTTGAGTCTCATTTTAGGAGGCAGTGATGCTGGGGCTCTCTTAGTTAAGCCTATCGTGCAAGCAATTAGGTATTTAATATGAAGTATCTCTATAAAAAAAAAAGGCTAATGATTAAATCAGACTATAATCTCAGTTTCTGAGTTCTGAAGACAAACAATTGAGAAAATTTCTAGATGTCTGTCCCAAAGCATCTTCAAATAAATTGAAGACAGGCAGTGACATTCTGATATATTTTCTTGGTTTGCAGTTTGAATGTCTTTGATGACCTTTCTGCAACAGGAATGAAGATTGTTTATATATAAGCTAGTGTGGTGATTTCTCTAAAGTTTATATCCAGTTATCCTACTTTAGCTTTCATGGCTTTGGGAAAAAGGGCAATTTTAGTTCTCAGAGATTCCAAGTCAAAGGATGGGAAAATAATAGGGAATGTTAGTTTGAAATGTCATAGCCAGATATTGGAGAAAACTAGAAGAATTCTGTATTCAGTCCAGTTTACAGGTAGAAAATAAGCAAACTAAAAAACCTCAAAAGGCAATAAATAGCAATAGAATCTAATATCCACAAAAGTATATTATAGTTTCCATCAAAATATAATTTTTCTCTCTAAAAATCACCTTTTTTTCTAACCAAAGATAGCCAAAATAAGACTAATTTATTTGCAAAATATGTTTAGTTTTAATAAACTTGCCATGATTATTTGTATAAGTCCAGCGAGAATAGTAATAAACCACATAGGCTCTTTAAAAACGGCTTTGCTGTCATTTTTCATAAGGAATCTTTAGATTGAACTTCAAAAGTTCTCCCAAGGCCAGAAAAGCCAAGACAAGGACTTTCCATTAGACATAGACTGAAATACCCTCAATAGAAGATTTGTGTTAGTTCCTCTCTTCTCGTGGTTTCAGACATATTCTGTTTCCTGCATCTGACAAGAAGTGGCATTTTTTACTCACCTAATAAGGCTGCTGGGAACCGTGAAAGCAAGGTGCCAGGCTGATATTTCCAAATGTTTTTAAATCGGCTTCCATATGGCAATCTAAATTTCTTAAAGCTTTCTCAAATATGACATTTCAGTCAAAGCCTTGGTAGTATGACTAGTTTCCGATTGTGTCCTGTTACGAGGAGAACAGATTCTCATTGAACTTATGCAAGTACCAATATTGCCATGAACATAATAATGCTCACTGAGAGTTTCTGAATTCTGGAGGGACCAAGGAGGGAGAAAAGGACAAATGTTTCAATTCTGCTTACAAAGGTATAATTTATCCAATTGCTATAAGGCATAGCTAGCTTAAGGGGGAAAAAATCTGAAAAATTAAACAATTTAAAGAATCAGCAATGATTAAGACAAAAACGTCATAAAATTGTAACCATTCTCATCAATTCATTCAGCCCCGTGTAATTATTTTTCTGCTTGAATTGAATTTTTTCATTAGTTCTCTCAACTTAGTCTGATAATTGAGGGTGATACAGTCAGTGATAATTCCAAGAAGTTTACAAGTCTGTCTGTTAGGATGTGTATGATTTACTCAGTGAAGTGGGCACCTTGATTACTAGAGACTGTGGAATGTACACCCTTAATAGGAAACACATTTTCAAACAATTCCTTTGCCACTGTGAGGGCATCAGCCTTATGGGAGAGGAAGGCTTCAACACAACCAGAAAACATACATACAACAACACAAACATATTGATAACTGTCCTAAGGAGCAGCTGGATGAAGTCAAGCTTAAATGTACTATGGTAGATGAAGAAATGCAAAACTGAAAAAACAAAACAAAACAAAACAAAACAACAAAACAAAACAAAACAAAACAAAAAACAAAAAAACACAGGCTTTGCCAGGGAGCCTGGAAATACCAAGAAGCCATAGTGGGTTTCCCATAGCCCAGATTATTAATTTAATTTACAATACTAGTTCACTCATACAATATCTCCTAGAAGTTTTTCATCACTTATTTTACAATGCTTCCCATGTAATTTAACATACCAAATAAGAGTAATTAGTTTAAAACTTCTGTTTTGTAAGGAAAGAAAACAAATCTTTGAGGAGTTCCAGGGGCCCTTCTAGAATACCTCAAAGTTATTCCCAGGCCAAGACTCTATTTATAATTTGAATTTTGGAAAGTTTGTCAAAATATGTTAAAAGGTTTGGACACTTGACTAAATAGGACCAAAAGTCATTATAAAACAACACTAATTATCCATTCAACCAAGTGACTATAAAATATTTCAAAGACAAATATAGAAGTTTATATAATTGTTGGCAAAACTTAGTTCTTACTATTAAGGAGATTTGGTTTTCTTAATTAAGAAAGAATTACTTTCTTAAGTAATTAAGGACCTGATTAAGCCAACATAAACCAGAAAAAAATATTTTGGTAAAACACAAAATTTTTGTTTTCTATTCAGAAAACTTTTCCACAATATTTTATCAGTAGCAGAACAATAGCTCATAAAAACTGTCCTTTTATCAGAAAGAGAACCAAACTCTAAATTTACATCAGCTTACTTTTGATAGTTAAATTCACTTACTTGATTGAATTCACTCCGGTCTTATTCAGCTTGACCACACATAAATTTCCTTTCTCAAGATACCTTTTTCATAAACTTTCTATGACTTTCAGTGTCTCTTTTAGTTTGCCTCTTGTTCTCTTACCCATTCAGAAGTAATGAGGAGAAAATTACTTAATTTCCCTTAATAAAAACACATCTCCTTAGCTCATACCATTTAAAAAAGCCAAACATATAAATAAATAAATAAGACAACAACCAAAAAAACAAAAAACAAAAAACAAAAAAAGGGGGAAAAACATCAAACTATCATATTTTAATACACACAATTGTTTTTCTATTTGTATTATTTTTTGCAGCTTTAATTTTACATGTATGAGAATTCTTAATCTTTAAAAACCTCAATTCTAGTGAAAACCAAAAAATAAGCAATTGTGAAATGTTTGTTACACCGGTGTTCTTTAGATTGACTAGTTTATGAACACGTTCCATAATTTCTAGAAATATGTATTTCCTCATAGCACAATTTTTTAATGTGGCACAAGACATGTTTACTAATAGGCCCAAATATTTTTATTTTCTCTGTAATAAGAAGCAAAAAGTAGATAAAATTTGCTAAGTAATTAATGTTTTTATTATTTTATCTTATTTGGAAATGACCTAGATATTCAATGACTATTCATCATTTAATTTAGCAGTAAAACTTTAAAGTTTCAATTTACCGAATAGATTCAAGAAACCATTCATTTTTAAGTACACATACAATATAGTTATTGCTAAAAATTCACTTAAAAAACTTTTTACCCTAATTACATTATTCCATTTATTCTCTTTTAACAATTATGATTATTTATGAAAATTTTATCATATCAAGTTATGTTTCTTGCTGTCAAATTTTGCAGCAGAGGTAACATGAACTTATTTGAGTAATAAATCTAGGTAGAATAAAAGTAGCATTTAATGCTGATGACTTTAAAGACATGCCTATTTAACCAAATAAAATTCAAGCCAGCTTAATATCAAATATTTTCCCCGATCATATGATTCTGAAAAGCATCTGTGTTAGTTTATGTTATATTTTCAAAAATTCTCATATAAGCTCTTCTCTGTTTAGGCGGATTTAATAGAGCTCTTTCATAAATTAACAATACCATCCAGAAGTAGAAAATACCATGCAGTACATACGAAAATACAGACAAACTCAACGAGAGACTTGCTAGTTTTCATTTTAAAATTACTGCCATATGAGGGGCATGACAATGTAAAAGAACAGTTGGATTCAATTGTATTTCTGACAAATGGAAAAAATTAAGGTTAACTGCTTGGATAGCTAAATCCTTTTCCTCTTAATATTTGTGGAGAAGAAAATTAAGACTTGTATATTTGTCTTTGGCAAGAGAGCTGTAGAGCCAGAAAAGCACTTCGTGCTTTCAAAAAATCTTCATCTCTCCTCTTCCGTTTTCCCTTTTCAGTCTTGGGAATTGGGGATGATAAGATAGGCGGACTCTTAACTGTTGTTAGAGCTGTATTTCTGGTTTTGCAAAGATTTGTAAGATAGGAAAATTGTTCTTAAAATTTGGGTTGTAGCTTAAGTGACATTATACGTTGACCTACCTAACTACATAATCCCTAAATTTTTTTTTTATTTTACTCTGAGTATATCGTTTTATTTTAGCTTAGGTAGGAGATCTTTAAATTTTTATTATCTTGAATCTTCGGCTTCCAATTTTTCTAAATTTCTGATAAAAATTTATTAAATAATTTCAAATATCTTGTCAGGCTTCAGCTGGGACAAATTATTTCTGGCAGTAATAATTCCATAGACTCAAGAGGGTACAAAGGTCATTACTTTCCAGAGTCTTTCCCTCTGATAGCCAAAAGGAAAAAAAAACCTGATATCTTTCAAGTCCTAGTTCCCCAGTGAGACATGATGGCTATTTCAATAACACAATCAGGTAAAAGAGATGTAATCACTTCACATAAAGCCTGTTGAAAATGACCAATTCACCTATAATCTTATACCCTAATTTGTCAACAGGCTTTGGTTTTATAATACTGGGCAGGGAAAGTGTTCCTGGCCAGACAAAAATATCCATTCCTATAAAACATTCAGGTAAAGTTGACAGAACTTTTTTTTTTTTTAACATAAAGCCTGTTTAAAAATGTCAATTTTCACAATCTTAGCAATCCTTACATTTCCATATTCTTTTAATCTAACTGTAGCCTGAGTTAGGACTTTACCAATGGGTTTTGGTACCACAGTCTATGAATTCTCATATCAAGGAGTCCTTAATATTGCTCTTATCTATCTCCCAAGTAAAAAGACTTTGAGTCCCCATGAGATGTCAAGCCAAGGGACCCTGGCTCTGTTAATTAATCTTTAACTTGATTTAACCTTCCTTTTGCTCCAAACAATTGCTGGTCAGGTTTCTCACGGTAATCTATTCCTTCCAGTCTTTTATTTTTCTTTAAATTGGGGTAAAAAAAAAAAAAAAAAAAGCAGACTTATTTTGGGCAATTTAATGTTGGGGGACCAGCAAGGGGTCAGTTAGGCCCATTCAGCCTTTGGTAGTACTGTACTAAAACCTTTGTTTTAAAACGATCAATGTCCAGTTTATTTATTCCAATTTTAAAAAATAACTATCTAAAGATTTCCACCCTCTGGGACAAGTCCTGTGACTCTCCTTTGTGTTTATCGATATTTAAAAATAAGTATCTCATGGAGGGTGGCTAGAGACCCAGATATTTCTCGTAAAGGGCTCATGCACAGATCTACTGACTGACTCACTCACTCGGTCTGAGCTCCAGTGCTGGGGCAGCAGTTTGAAAGGTGCCAGGGACATATGGAAAGAAACTGAATTATCTGGCCTTAGGACAAGAACTGCAGGGGCAGCTTTTTCCCAGACAGAAGTTGTATCAGAAGCCATTTTTCCTCTGTTGAGCCCTTCTCACCAAGTGTGCGGATGTAGGCAAGATCTATATCAGAGTCTCCATTAATCTAGCAAATACTGTTTGCCCTACCCTGGTGATTTCCTGAAACCCCACCCCACCCAACTTCTGGGCCCACCCAAGCTGCTTCCAATGGCTTTTCTATTCAAAGGGCCTGTCTTGGCTCATGCTGTGGACTTTCCTAAAATCTCTCAATATTCACAAACACCAAACAAGCAGCATCTGCCTCAACATGCCCCACACCTCTTGCTAAGCAGTCCCAAGCCTGGCACTAATGGCAGCTGGCATCAGTTCAAGACTTGGCCTCTTCTGAGCATCCCCAAACCCAACAAAAGTGGCAAATGTCTGCAGATCACTTTGTAGCTCATGCCAAGTGGTTCTGGGTAGGGCATAGGCAGCACTGACCTTATTCTGAGCTCCTTCTAGGCAGCACTGACCTTGTTCTGAGCTCCTTCTAGGAGACCTCAGAAGCAACACACTTGGCGGCCAGCATCAGACCACACAGGGGCACCACGCAACCACCCCCACAAAGGCCACACTCAAAGGATAGACTGGGCAGGCGCTAGAACCCTGATAAAGCAAATCCTGCTCTATAGGTTCTGCTCCTGCTCCTCCACAGTAGTCACGGCCAGTCCTCACACCAATCAGCCTCAGAGTCAATTTCTCCCATTGGTGTGCAAACAAAAACCAAGGCTCAATTACAACAGGAGGGCACACACAACCCACACAAAGGACACAAGTACCTGGAGTACCTGACTCAGGTGACCAGGGAGACTTCACCACTGGGCCCCATAGGACAACTACAGCATAAGGCCACTCTAGTAAGACCAGGAGACGCAGCAGCTCTACTTAATACATAGAAACTAACACAGAGAGCCAGCCAAAATTGGGAGATAGAGAAACATTTCCCAAAATGAAAGAACAGAACAAAGTTCCAGAAAAACAACTAAACAAAATGGAGACAAGCAATCTACCAGATGCAGAGTCCAAAACACTGGTTATAAGGATACTGATGAACTTAGGGGAAGAGTAGATAAACTCAGTGAGAACTTTAATAAAGAGAGAGAAAACATAAAAAAAGAACCAATCAGAAATAAATAATGCAGTAACAGAAGCAAGGAATATATTCAAGGGAATCAACAGTAGATTAGATAAAGCAGGAATTGAATCAGCTATTTGGAAGACAAGGTAGCAGAAAATACCCAATCAGAACAGCAACAAAAAAGAAAGAATCCCTACCCCCCACCCCCCAAAAATGGAGCGGCATCAAGCATACCAACATTTGCATCATAGAGGTACTAGAAGAAGAGAAAGAAAGCAAGGAATTGAGAACCTATTTGAAGAAATAATGACTGAAAACTTTCTTAACCCGCCAAAAGAAATTGACATACTCGTCCAGGAAGCACAGAAAGTCCCCAAAAAAGATGAACCGAAAGAGGCCACACCAAGACACATCATAATTAAAATGCCAAAGGTTAAAGAGAAAGAGAATCTTAAAAACAGTAAGAGAAAAGCAGCAAGTCACCTACAAGGGAACTTCCATACAACTTTCAGCTGATTTCTCAACAGAAACTTTGCAAGTCAGAAAGAATTGGCACAAAATATTCAACGTGATGAAAAGCAAGGACCTACAAACAAAATTACTCTACCCAGCAAAGGACATTTAATTAAAGGACAAATTGCTTCCCAGACAAGAAAAAGCTAAAGGAATTCAGTACCACCAAACCAGTATTATATGAATGTTGAAGGGACTTCTTGAAGAAGAAGAAGAAGAAGAAGAAGAAGAAGAAGAAGAAGAAGAAGAAGAAGAAGAAGAAGACAAAAAATTTGAATAATAAAATGGCAATAACTACATATCTAGCAAGAATTAGTTTAAATGTAAATGGATTAAATGCTTCAATCGCAAAACATAAGGTAGCTGAATGGATAAGAAAACAAAACTCTTATATATTCTGCCTGTAAGAGATGCATTTCAGATAAATAGACACAGACTGAAAGTAAATGGATAGAAATAAATATTTCATGAAAATGGAAACAAACGAAAAAGTTGATATAGCAATACTAATACCAGACAAAACAGACGTTAAAACAAAGGCTTTAACAAGAGACTAAGAAGGACCCAATAATCCCACTTCTGCTTATTTATCTCAAGAAATCCCCAAAAAACTACTTCAAAGCTATGTGAATCTATCCAAGATATGGAGGCAACATGAGTGTCCATCAGCGGATGAATACATACAAAAAGATGCACTACATATACATACAATAGAATAATACTGAGCCATAAAAAAAGAATGAAATCCTGCCATCTGCAGCAATATGGATGGATCCAGAGGGTATTGTCCAGAGTAGAGTAAGTCAGATATAGAGGCAAATTTCATATAATTTCACTTATATGTGGAATTTAGAGAACAGAATAAACAAACAAAACAGAAACAAGCTCATAGATACAGAGAGCATTTTAATGGTTGTCAGATTTGGGGGGAATGGAAGAGTGGAGGAGGAGATTAAGAGGTATAAACTGATAGTTACAAAATAGTCATGGGGATGTAGATTATAGCATAAGGAATATATATAGTCGGTAGTATTATAATAACTATGCACAGTGTCAGATGGGTACTGGATTTACCAGGGTGATCACTTCCTAAGTTATATAAATGTCTAATCGCTGTGTTGTACTCCTGAAACTAATATAATATTGTATGTCAACTATAACTGAAAAAAATAAAAATTAAATGAAAATAGGTGTCTCATTCTGTTTATAAGATTTGGAAGCTATTGCTTTTTAAATGCACTTCTAATTGATCTAATTTAATTGGAACATTCTCTCTTAATTAACATTGTAATTTTAGGTTATAATTTTTCTAGGGCTGGCAGCAGTTTGGTAGAACGCTAGCCGTAAATGGAGTTTAGCTCGCATTTCTGTCTCGCCATATTTTAGAGCTTCCAACTTGACAGTTACCTAAATATTTTAGGTTGTCTTTAATAAGATTTTGCCTTTTTTCCCCATATTTTCCTTATTAAGTGTAGGACACTTGTACTTCCAATGTCCTGATGTATGTATGTATGTATGCATGTCTGTCTGTCTGTCTGTGTATGTATGTGTGTGTGTATATATACATATACACACACATATATATGTGTGTGTGTGTGTGTGTGTATGTATATATATGTGTGTATATATGTGTGTGTGCATGTGTGGAGAGAGAGAGAGAGAGAGAGAGAGAGAGAGAGAGAGAGAGAGAGAGAGACAAAGAGAGACAAAGAGAGACAAAGAGAGAGAGAGATGTTTTACAATATCTGCAAATGTATGGAGGTAAATAGGAAAGGGTCCAAGTGGACTTGGATATTTGTTCTAATTTCTCCTTTTACCTTATTCAGAGAATCTTAACGACTAGCTATTATAACCAATGAAGGCTCACTGGGAAGAAACTTTTTCCTTTTTAATTAAAAGTTTTTCCAATTTGAAGAATTCATCATCTGGTCTTGATGAGTAGAATCTTAATAGCAACTCAAACCAATAAGCTCTTTATGACTTAACTAAAAAAGCAAGAGAATAGTCAAAGAAACCAAAGACCTTTGTTGCACAGGTGGTAAAGATTGATGTAGCTTCTGTCTCTCCCCCCTCCAAAAAAAAAAAAATTGTGAGATGCCTACAGCCACAAACTGGCTAACTCATAACAGCTGGCAAATACTACTGGAATGGGACTTTTTTTCCCCAGTAATAACAAGCAATAAAGGTTGAGAAGACAAAGTCTCTTTTTTGGATTGGGGTCCCTTCGGACAAACTCCTTTGAGAGTTGGCATGGCTGGACAAAGACAACCAATAAACCTTTTATGTCTTAATCAAGACTTGGAATCTCAGCCTACTCACTTCCAGATGGAGACCAGAGAAAACATTTCATTGGTCACGAATGTCAAACTATCAGGATATATAACAAGATAAAAGGAGACACATCGATTCGAGAGAGTAGAGAGAAAAACAGAATTGCCAAAAACCTGAGTACTCATACCAAATAACCAAGAGTTGCTAAGCCCCCCAAAAACTAATTTCACAAATATTTCCTCTTGCTAATCTAAACTGAGAAAAGGAAAGCAAAAGACTCTTACCACTCTGCTTCTGCTAAACTCTGCAGGTAGAAATTTGGGAGCCTGACTTGGCAGACATTTTTACCTTTGAGAATGCTAAAGTTCTCAAAAATCTTTCTACTACAGTAGCTTCAGGTGAGCAGTGCCTCGTGTATATGTGTAGGAGAAAAAGAAACCCTACTCTACCCTCCTAGGGTCCAATAGTTAAATCTACATGAGACAGATTAACGAGAGAAAATAACCAAATTTAATTTCATACGTGTGCATGGGAACCCCACATACATGAGAGAGTCAAAGACCCCACAGACATGAAAGATGCAAAGATAGAAAAAGGAAAATGAGGTATATATAGGACATTCTAAGCTAAGGATGAAGTCAGGTGCCTGAGAGCTGCAGAGGAGAGAAAACCATTTACAGATGAGATGTTCAGTAATCAGGAGCTTGCCTTGATTTATAGATAAGTTTTAAAAAGCTATCTACGGTAATCTATTGTTACGAGCAAGGCCACTATTTCAAGGTCTTCTAGGCAGTTAAGGGGCAGCATAAGTTTCTCTTGAGCCTACAGTGTCTTGGTTGCTGTTAGCTCAAAACATTCTGCATACCAGAGAGACACATCTTGGGGTCACTTTTTCTGAATGCCTACAAATGTTAGGGCATTATAGCCAAATGAGAACTAGCAGAGAAAGTGACATGAACAGGGAACTGTAATTTCAATGGATGTGCCTCTGTGAATGAAAAAGGGGTTCTATGGAAAGTAACCTCACAGGGTAATCTGATCATAAATTCAAAATGGGGCAGGTCCTGGTGGGTAGCCATGTCCCAGGCATATAACACTTTTAGTAAAAGGCTTGTCTTTGCCTTAAGCAAGCCCTGTCCATTGTTTCTGTATATCTAAGTTAGCATGTTAACTTTGAAAGGCTCCTTTTAAAACCTTTCCTCTGAGGCAGACCACCCTCAAGAAAGCACATAATCTTCACTATCATGTAATCTGATCCCCACCTTACTTTCTTCATGTAATCCTCATTATATGCCCTCCTTAATTTCAAATGCATAAAAGAAACTGCAAAACTGTTATTCTTCAGAGCATTTGAGATCTTGCTCCCTGGTATATATATGTCGTCAGTTTGGTTCAAATCAATTCTTATAAAAATTCTCTACAGGTTTAGACATTTCTTACATCTATATACCAACCACTTTCCAATGTCAAGCAGCAAGAATTGTTTTATGTCTAACTTGTCCAAAAACTGGGTGTTAGCCTGAGTCCCCTCCCAAACCACGACTCTTGAATCACCAGTGGTGTCCAAGCCCTCTTGGCCTCAATTGTATTGGCCCTGTCATGCTTACAACTGTAACAACTGCGTTCACATGCCTGTTCGTAAGAACATTCAAGGTTAGTTTGCAAGAAGGAGAAGAAATAAATAAAAAACAGCTATTTGGAAAGGCTGGGACATAGTAAAGAAAAAAGCAGTAAAAAGTATAAAATTAAAGCACAACAAGGTAGTGACGAACGTTCAGCATACATAGGAACAGATTGTGATAACAATGACTGAAAAGGGGGAGATTCAAAGATCAAAATTCGCAAAGCGGAATGGAGATAAGACACGCACAGAAGAAAATGGACGACTGTGTGTGTGTGTGTGTGTGTGTGTGTGTGTGTGTGTGTGTGTAACTATCCTTTACATATTCATAATGGTACGCACTCACCAAAGATTCAGAACCAAAGTATATAACATAAAGCAAAAAGGACCAGAGGAAAAACCCACAAAATAAAGAAAACAGAAGAACAAGAACAAGGAAGCAATGGAAACACCGAGCTACCAGAAAGCAAAAGATAAAACGGCTATAAGAAGATCTCATATTTCAATAATCACCCCAAGTGTAATTGGACTGAAAGCACCAATACAAAGGCGCAGAGCTGCAGAATAGACCCCAAAACAAAACCCAACCACATGCCACCTCCAGGAAACACATCTCAGCTCCAAAGACAAATATAGATTTAAAGTGGAAGGGTGGAAAATGATATTTCAAGAAAATGGCATTCAGAGACAAGCAGGAGTAGCAGCACTAATATCAGATGAAATAGAACTGAAAATATAAAAGGTAAAGAAAGATACTGAGGGACACTTTATAATGATAAAGGGAATCATGTACCAAGAAGACATAGCACTTATTAATATCCATGCTCCAAATCAGGGAGCCCAAAAATATGTAAAAAAACTACTAAAAGAACTAAAGGAAGAAACAGACCAAAACACCATCATAGTAGGAGACCTAAATACCCCACTGTCGGATATGGACAGATCATCCAAGCAGAAAATCAATAAGGAAATAACATCCTTAAATGACACATTAGACCAACTGGACATAATGGACATTTACTGAGCCTTCTGCCCCCAAACAGCTGCTTATACATTCTTCTCCAGTGCACATAGAACATTCTCAAGAATCGACCACATACTGGGACACAGAGATAGCCTCAACAAATATAAGAGAGGTTGAAGTCACAGCAACCACATTCTCTAATCATAATGCTTTGAAACTGGAGATCAACTGCAAAAGAAATCAGAAAGAACCACAAATATATAGAGATTAAAAAACATGCTACTGAAGAATAACTGGGTCAGGAAAGAACTAACAAGAGAGATCAAGAGATACATAGAAACAAATGATAATGATACTAAACATATAAAAACTATTGGGACATGGCAAAAACGGTCATAAGAGGAAAGTTCATATTATTACGGGCCTATCTCCAAAACCAAGAATGAGCTCAAATAAACAAACTAATGCTTCATCTTAAAAAATTAGAAAAGGAAGAACAAATGAAGCCTAAAGTCAGCAGAAAAAAAGAGAAATAATCAAAATTAGAGCAGAAATAATTGAAATTGAACACAAAACAAAACCAAAAAAAAAAACAATAGAAAAAAATAAATGCAACAAAGAGCTGGCTCTTTGAGAAGGTTAATAAAATTGACAGACCCCTGGTTGGACTCACTAAAGAAAAAAGAGGAAGGACACAGATAAACAAAATCAGGGATGAAAGAGGGGAAATTATGACAGACAATGCAGAAATAGAAAGATCAAACAAGAATATTATGATAAAGTAGAAAGAAGGAACAGACCAGTACTTAGAAAAGTATAACCTTCCTAGACAGAATCAAGAAGAACTGGAAAGTCTAAATAAACCAATCAGCAGTCTGGAAATTGAAACGATCATCGAAAACCTACCAAAATTCACCAGTGAATTCTACCAAACATTCCAAGAAGAATTAACACCTATCCTCCTCAAACTCTTCCAAAAAATCGAAGAGGAAGCAATACTCCCCAACTCATTTTATAAGGCCAATATTATTCTGATACCAAAACCTGGTAAAGATAACACACAAAAAAGAAAACTACGGACCAATCTCTCTCATGAACACAGATGCAAAAATGCTAAATAAGATACTAGCAAACCAAATACAGCAACATATTAAAAAAATTATACACCACGATCAAGTCGGCTTCATCCCGGAGCCATAGGGATGGTTCAACATATGCAAATCGATTCATGTGATACATCTCATAAACAAATTAAAAAATAAGAAACATATGATCATATTGATAGATGCAGGGAAAGCCTTCGACAAGATACAGCATCCATTTATGATCAAAACACTTAACAAAATCAGTACAGAAGTAAAGTACCTTAGCATAATAAAGGCCAACATTATATTTAATGGTGAAAAACTAAAAACCTTCCCTTTAAGATCAGGAACAAGACAAGGCTGTCCAGTATCACCACTGTTATTCAATATAACATTGGAGGTCCTAGCGAGTGCAATCAGACAAGAGAAAGATATAGAAAGCATCCAAATAGGAAACGAAGAAGTCAGACTGTCACTATTTGTGGATGACATGATTCTCTACATAGAAAACCCTAAAGACTCCACAAGAACACTACTAGAAACAATAAGCAATTATAGTAATTGCAATTTGCAATTTCACCAAAGAGAATAAAATACCTAGGAATAAATTTAACGAAACATGCAAAGGACATATATAATGAAAACTACAAGACCTTATTAAAAGAAATCAAAGAAGATACCAAATATATATATATATATATATATATATATATATATATATATATATATATATATATATGGAAAGATATTTCGTGTTCTTGGATTGGAAGAATCAACATAGTTAAACTGACCATGTTACCTAAAGTATTATACACATTCAATGCAATCTCCATCAAAATCTCATCAGCAGTTTTTAAAGAAATAGAACAAAAGTCATCAGATTTGTATGGAAGCACAAAGACCCCAGATTGCCAAAGCCATCCTGAGAAATAAGATCGAGGTTGGAGGCATCACTCTGCTCGACTTCAAACTATACTACAAAGTGACAGTAATCAAAACTGTGTGGTATTGGCAGCAAAACAGACACACAAACCCGTGGAACAGAATCGAGAGTCCAGAAGTAAACCCGTATTTATATGAGCAAATAACTTTCGACAAAAAATGCCAAAAACATACACTGGAGAAAGGAAAGCCTCCTCAATAAATGGTGCTGGGAAAACTGGAAAGCCACCTGCGAAAGAATGAAACTAGGCTGTTGTCTATCACCACTCACAAAATTTAACTCAAAATGGATTAAGGACCTAAACGTAAGACCTGAAACAATAAAATGCATGGAAGAAAACATAGGTATGAAACTCAAGGACCTTGAACTTAAAGGGGATTTTATGAATTTGACCTCAAAGGCAAGGGAAGTAAAAGCAAAAATAAATGAATGGAACTTCATCAAACTAAAAAGCTTCTGCTCAGCAAAAGACATCATCAACAAGGTAAAGAACCATCAGAATGGGAAAATATATTTTCAGGCAACGCCTCCAATAAGGGCCTAATGCCCAAAATATACCAAGAACTCATACAATTCAATAACAACAACAACAAAAATAAAAAAATTCAGTCAAAAAAGTGAGCAGAGGATCTGAACAGACACTTCTCCCCAGAGGACATACAAATGGCCAACAAATTTATGAAAAGATGCTCAACGTCGTTTGCTATTAGAGAAATGCAAATCAAAACCACAATGAGATACCATCTCACATACCAGCTATAATCAACAGGACAAGTAATAGCAAATGCGGAAGAGGATGTGGAGAAAAGGGAACCCTCATACACTGCTGGTGGGACTGTGAATTGGTACAGCCACTATGGAAAACAGTACGGAGGTTCCTCAAAAAAACTAAGAATTGATCTACCATATGATCCAACAATCCCTCTACTTGGTATTTACCCCCAAAGACTTGAACACCCATATTCGAAAGATATTTGCACACCGATGTTCATAGCAGCTTTATTCACAGTGGCCAAGACATGGAAGCAACCGAAGTGTCCTGCCATAGGTGATTGGCTAAAGAAGCTGTGGTACATATATACAATGGAATATACCTCAGCCATAAGAGGAGATGAAATACTGACATTTGCAACACATGGATGAACCTCAAGATAATCATGCTAAGCAAAATAAGCCAGACAGAAAAAGTTGAAAATCATATATCACTTATATGTGTCATATAAACCTAAAAGCAACAAATGAGCAGGACAAACGGAGGCTCATGGACACGGACCATAGGCTGGTAGTTACCAGAGGACTATAAACTAGTGGTTACTAGTCAGGTGGGGGAGGAGCGGGGAGGTTGACGGGGTAAAAGGGGTCCTATATAGAGAGATAGGGGGAAATTGAAGTGGTGAAAGGGGATCAAATATATGGTAGCTGAAGGAAACTGGACTTAGGGTGGTAAGCACACAGTAAAATATATGGATGTCAACTTTTAATGTACACCTGAAAATTATATAATTGTATTAACCAATGTCACCCCAATAAACTTAATTTAAAAATAAATAAATAAATAAATAAATAAATAAATAAATAAATAACGTGCATTAAAAAAAGAAAAGAAATACAGATAAACAACTAAAATACGTCAGGAATACAGTACCTAATCAAAATGAGAAATTTTGCAAAAATAGATTTAAAAAAACTCAAGTTGAACCCTGAAACTAGAGAATTCAATGACTGAACTGAAAAATTAAATAGCAAGCTTTAATAGCACACCTTGATCAAGCAAAAGAGAAAACTAGTGCACTCCTAAGCAGGGCATTTGAAATTATCCAACGAGAGGACCCGAAAGAAAACAAAATGTGAAAAAAAGTAAAGAAAGCTTATGCAACTTATGAGACATCATCAAGGGAAGTAATATGTACATGATGGAAATCCCAGAAACAGTAGAGGGAGACAGGGAGTTGGGCAGGGGCGGGGTGGAGGGGGGGGAGAGAGATTTAAAAAATCTATTTAATAAAATAATAGCTGAAAACTTCCCAAATTTGGGGGAGGGAAATGAACATCCAGAATCATCATCCCCTAAGATCCCCAAAAAGGTTGACTCAGAAGAGACCTACATCAAGATATCTTACAATTAAATTGTCAAACATCAAAGATAAAGAGGGCATTTTAATGCTGGAGGTCTCGTACTTCTTGATTTCAAAACTCTACAAAAGTACAGTAATTGAAACAGCATGGTCATCGCATAAATAAAGATATAAACAAACTAATCCGAAGAAAGAGCCCAGAAATAGACTTTTGCATATGTAGTCAAATGATTTTTGACAAGAGTGCCAAGACTATTCAATTGGGAAAGGACGGTCTTTTCAACAAATGGTGTTGGAAAATGTGAATATCTACATGCAAAAGGATAAAGTTGTACCCTTACCTTAAACCATATACAAAAATTAATTCCAAATGGATCTAAGACCTAAACGTAAGAGTTAAAACTGTTAATTTTTTAGAAGAAAATATAGGGAGAAAGCATCACTGGATTTAGCAATGATTTCTTGGATATGATATCGAAAGCACAAGGAAAAAAAGAAAAAAATAGATAAACTGGACACTTTATTTTGCATCAAAACACACTGTCATAAAAGTAAAAAAGCAACCCATGGAGTGAGAGAAAATATTTGCAAATCATATATTCAAAAATGGTTAATATTCAGAACGTATAAAGAACTCCTACAACTCAACAACAAAAAAAACAAAAAACCCTATTTAAAAAATGGGCAAAAAATACGAATATATATTTCTGCAAAGAAGATATGCAAATGGCTCATAATCCTATAAACAGATGCTCAAAATCACTAATCATTAAGAAAATGCAAATCAAAACCATAATGAGACATACCACTTCATACCCATTAGGATGGCTATTATTTAAAAACAAAACGACACAAAACAAAACAAAACAAAACAACAGAAAATAATAGGTGTTGGTGAGGCTGTAGAGAAATTGGAATCTATGTTCATTGCTGGTGGAAGTATAAAATGGTATAGCCTCCATAGGAAACAGTATGCCAGTTTCTAAAAAATTAACAACAGAATCCCTCCGTGATCCAGCAATTCCACTTCTGCATATATACCCAAAGGACCTGAGCGTAGAAACTCAAAGAAATAGTTTTATACCTATGTTCATAACAGCATTATTCACAACAGCCACAAAGTGGAAGCAACCCAAGTGTCCATCCACAGATGAGTAGATGAACAAAATTGGTTTATACATATGGCGGAATATGTGTTTCCTTCCTTAAAAAGGAAGGAAATTCTGACGCACACTACAACATGGATAAACTTTGAAGACATTATGCTAAGCTAAAATAAGATAGTCACAAAAGGGCAAATGCCATATGATTCCACTTATATTGATTACTCTAGATAGAGTAATCAAACTCAGAGAGAGAAAGTAGAATGATGGTTGCTAGGAGATGGATGAGGAAGAAGAAAGTGAAGTTATTGTTTAATGGATACAGAGGGGGAAGATGAAAAAGTCTGGGGATAGATGGTGGCGATGGTTATACAGCAAGGTGAAGGTACTTAATGCCACTGAACTGTATACTGAAAAATAGTTACGACGGTAAATTTTATGCTATGTATATCTTATCACAGTAAAAAAAAAAAAAAAGACAATGAAAAAAATCCTCCAAATTTAGCTAAATTTCTTTCACTTCAGAATGTTTCTTGTATCTGTCACATTCTTAGTGGTAGTTGCAGATACTGAAGTCTCAGCTTATGCCAGAAAAGATTTCCTAAATGGATAAAGTCATTGCCCATCACTGAGATTGGGATGGGCAGAGCAAGGTTTGAAGCATGAATTTCCGAAGACTGTTCTCACCTTCCACAGCAGGCCCTGCTCTCTTCCTGCCTGCAGGTTTTTCTGGGATGAGATTCTAAGGGAATACAGTGAGGGGCACTAGGGCTGCCCTTTTCCAGTAATGGCTCCTTTCAGTTCTCAAAGGTAACCACAGTTTGTGGGGGAAAGGGCTCAGGCAGGAAACTCCTTAAGGACGAGTGTGTGTGTACGTGCGTGCGTGCGTGTGTGTGTGTGTGTGTGTGTGTGTGTGTGTGTTTGCGCGCGCGTGCCAAGGTGAGTAAACATTGCTATGAATTCAGTTTTCCAAAGCAATCTTACATTCTTATAAAATGGAGTCATGTGCAAACTCTAAGGAAGAATGTCTTAAAACAGAGAAAGGTGCACAGAGTTAGGGCTCTGAAGCCGACTTTGGAACTTGACAGTGACGACTCAAGCCTCAAGCGCTTGAAGTATGTGGTAGCGCTCGGTGCATTCCCATGGTTACCTTTAGACCATTTAACTGGAAAATCTAAAGATGAGTGCCATAAATTACTCCCCAAATGACTCAGTGGGTACCCTGTTGTGGGGCACCCCCTAAGGAGGAGGGCCTTCCTCACCTCGCCCAATCCTCCCGCCCCTAACCCCTCAACTTGTATCACTCTATTGAGTCTGACAACTTCTCTTTGCATCAGAGCGGTACAAAAAAGCTGAGAACCATTATTTTATTTTAGTCAAAGTAATGACTGCACATGAGAGGAAGTACAGATGAGCTAAAATAAAAAGCAACAGTCTTCAATTGCTCCCAGGAGCTGTCCTAGTCCTTGGGAGCAGGTTGCTATATTCCAATTCTTCTAGTGTCTTCTCTCATAATTCCTCTGGGTCATAGGCTTACACCACTATAACTGTATTTGTCAATATTAGGCAATATTTGTCTAATGGCTGATATGAAAGATGGTCATTGACCCACACAGGCATAACCCCACCTCCAATCTTTGATATTTATATTTCAATACTGCTACAGGTTATCTTTTAAGCTGAACCACTATGTACAGACATTAAAGAAACAGATTCCAAATCTAATCCTCTAGCCTGAATTCACAAGGATTGTGGTAAGTCTTTTTTTTTTAAAAAAAAAGATTTTAGCTTAGTCAAGAACAGCTGATGTGCCTGGAAAAGTAAAGAAGGTGGAAAATGGACTGAGTTGTTCCCCTAAAAGGGCATGTTATCTCTGCAACGAGTGCACTGCTTAATGTTACCAAAATAAATGTCAATGTTAGACGTTGTGGTTGCTCTTCAAATGGTAATTGAGAAAGTGGAAATTCAGCTGAGTCAACAGGAATTGCTGTGGGGTACCCCAAAAGGAACTCCAAATGGAATAATTCTGAGGACAAAGCAGCCATTGTCCATGCCTGGATAACCGTTAAGGAAGGCAAAAGAGACACATTTCTCAAATTGGCAAAGTTTAAAGAGACCCTTTAAAGAGAGCAGTGGTAAACATTGCCCAAACCTGTCAAAATGAAAAGTAGAACACAGTGCACAGTGTGAGTAAAGTGCCTAAGGCAGGACAATCCCAAACAGCCTGCCCGAAAAGAGTTCCTGTGACAAAGGTCTAGTGTGAAATAAAAAGAATCGGTTGGCCTAGAAAGTTTGGCAGGCCTCGGCAAATGATTACACCTGTCACTTAAGCCTTATTTTATTATGCAATAAAACTGGCTCCCAGTAGAGGACAAGCTGAACTCAAGGCTGTTTTGACTTCAGCATGGAGGCGAGGGACAGTGGTATTCTATTTGTCCATAGTTACGTGGTGCTATCAGAGGCCACACAGCATTGCTGCACATGCCCCCTCATGTAGACTTGGCACAAGACCATACTGTAGAAGACGAAAAGGGGGTGTGGGAAGGCTAAGGATGATGCCAGGGTTTCACAGCTGCAAGGTCAGAATGCAAGAACCTGAACTCGAGCTTCTTAACACTTTGAATTTGAAGCTCAGGCGTGTGAGTTTGGTTGTCAGTGCCTTTCAAAAAGAAAATCGTCATATTTGATTTCCTAGAATGAGTTTTCTTGAGCGTTGATCCCAACATGGATCAGACTGAAAGTCTGAACTCAGAGCCAAGCTGTGTCCACACCATCCTAGGGAACCCGATAGATGGCAGTGGAGCCACAGAGACACCTGCTCCTCTGCCTTCCCCTCGTGGCCCCAGGTCCTACAGCTCCGAAGATGTACACAGGTGCCTCATTTGCCACCTGCCTGGTGATGAGAATTGTTAGAATCAAACTTGGCTACAGAGGGATGCTTTTCCAATAATCAAGAAGAGTAAGTGCTACAAATATCATTCGTTGAGTGTCCGGTTCTGCCAGGCATTCCGTCAGTGCCTCCCATAAATTATGTCATTCATTTTATAACAACTCCTTGAGGGAGATATCAAATAATTCGAATTTTATGGTTATGGGAACAGAAGCGCACATAAAGTAAAAATGTGCTCCAGATACTATAAAGAGTAAGAAGTATAAGTGAGACTTGAACTCAGATGTGTCCATCTCCAAAGACCTACTCAACCCTTGCTTTTCCTCCTACCATGGTTTCTATCGACTTCAACATATTGTCTGTAAAAGTCATCTAAAAACTCAAGCTTCTATAAATGAATACAATGGTGATATTGTTTTTTCACTATCAACCTTTATTCCCTGTTCTGTACCCCAGCCCTCTCCATGATGGATATGCTCAGTTCCTCTTATTCCTCCGGGCAAGTCCCTACCTGCATCCTAAAAGTAACTCCGACTTGCCAGGAAGACAATGTCCTTGAAGAATAAAACCAAAAAAGAGTTTAGAAAAAGATACAAGAACAAATCTCGTGTTTCCAAATGATGAAAGAATGGGGTGGAGCTTGCAGAATTCAGTGTTTGAGATACTGACGACAGCATCCGTAACAATGGCTAATCCAGGAAGGGCTTTCTAACACATTGGGTCAAACCCAGACCACCTTCCCCAAAGCTGGAATCTAAGTAAAGAGAACAGGGTACCACAGCCCAGTGACCAAAGGGTGTGACCAAGAGATAGGGGTGAGTAGGGAGTGACCCCATGTAGCAAGCAGAGCCCAGGACACGAGACACATATCCAGGCCCTAGAGTGTGTCCTAGCATTTTACTCCTTTTCCCGGCCAAGTCAAATGATACCTTTCTACCTCAGGCCTATGCCCTTTTTACCCTCCAATACTAGAGAAGAAGGGCTCAAAAGCAACCAGTATGTTTTGGGAAACAGGCATAAGGCAGACACGTTAGAACTGGATAGTAAAGAATGAATTGCTCCATAAACAGTGCTGAGAGGTCAGCTGTGCTTCCACGGGTGAAGCGCTTAAGCTGTAGATTCCTACCTCACACTGTACACACATTCAAACTCCAGCTAGAAAAGCAAAGAAGTAACATAATTAGAAGAAAATATAGGAGAATAGAGAAAAAGAATTTTTAAGTCAAACGTAAAAAGGCGCAAACCCTCAACAAAAACATGGATACACTGAACTGTCTTTAATTTCATCTGAAAAATGAAACAGATCATGAGCACAGCGATACTCTAATAAAACTGAAGGAAGGGACTATCCCATACCCCAGCAATGTTCCTTCTGGCACCCACCCTGGAGAAATTCTTACACACGTGCACATGGAGGCCGGGGCGAGGTGCTACTGAAGGCCTAATGTTAACAAGAAAAGAGTTACCCAGGGCCACTCAGTCGGGAATGATTTAGTTAACTATGGTCTGTTAGGTTAAGGATTTAACAAATAAAACAAAAGCAGTGACAATGGAGGAACTAGATCAACAAGTACCAATGTGGGTGACACTCACGGATATGATCTGAGTCAAAGCACCCAGTTGCAAGAAATACAGTATGATATTATTTATGCAAGATGCTAAAAGCATCTAATTTAATAAACTACGTATCATTTTGGCTGACTTTCCCTGTGGGGCTTCAAGGAGTTAATACATATGGAGACCATAGGACAGTGCCTAGGCTCAAAATGAACCATATACTATTGTATTGTATTGTATTGTATTGTATTGTATTGTATTGTATTGTATTGTATTGTATTGTATTGTATTGTATTGTATTGTATTGCGTGGCATTGCATTGCATTATATTATGTTAATTATATTATATTAGATTAATTATATTATATTATATATTATCTACTTGCAATATCATGAGAGAAATAAACATCGTGTTTTTTAAGCCAAAAACGCTTTTTTGGAGTTTCTATTATACTGAGAAGAATCTACACTTTTTTCTAGTAAAGGCTTACAGGAGAGAAGTGGATGCAGGCATGTGTTAGGCAAAAGTGAGAGAGCATGAGGGCTTTTGAAAGAGACAGAGACATTTTAGTGAAAAAGACTTTGGAAACAACAAACACATTTATAACAGAGTTGATTATTTTCTCTTTTCTTATTTCAATCCTCAAATCCGCTTTGCCCACATGTAACCCAGAGTTCAAGGAAAGCCTTTGTTTACATGTAAACAATGAAGGAGATGAAAAGCAAACTCTGGTCACGTGAAAGGAAAAGAACAGTTTCCAAAAGGGAGTCACAAATAGGCTGGTGGGTAGCACTTCCTCTCCCCCAGCAGGCCCCATCTCTGATTCCACTAGCAGGGGCAACAGGCTGCCCTGGAATGAGATGGGCAGGTGGGCTTAGGAAGAAGGCTATCACTACTCAGCATGTTGGACAGGTGGGAGGAGAAGGAAACTGCTCTGTAATTTTAGGTTGAGACCTTGCCTATTTTGTGGGTATGTTTATATTTTTATTCTTCCTTTTGCCATTTTTAGATTCTGTTGTAGCTCTTCTTTTTCATTTAAATTTGCTGTAAGTTGAAATGAGATTCCTTAAATGATCAAAACTCAAAGTCACCTGAAGACTGAGCCCTCCAGATGAAAGAATCGAGGGGGTAGGGGTGTCAAGAGCAGTTTCCTGGCCCCTCCTAAACTGTTTCCTTTGACCCAGCTGTGATCATTGCGTTCTGTGCTGAGTTCTGGAGTTCTTTCAGCCCGTTTTCCTCTTTTGACCATGTGCACTCTGGGTACATTCTCGTTTTCCAGCACATGAGAAACCTGGGGAATCTCAGGTTATTGAGGTGAGGGCCCCTAAAGGAGTATCAGGCAGGAGACGCAGGGCCCTTAGGAAATGGTCTGGAGCCAAGCAGGTGAGGAGCATTATGTGTCCTAGAGAGAGGTGATGGCTTCCTCTCATCTCTTCCTCATCTTGAGCTCCACAGAGAAGAGCTGGTGGTTTAGTCCTGGCCACTGCTGACATTCTCTGATTGTTAAAAGGAATGATTCCAGAAATACAGGCCTTTGGCTCCAGGGAATCATTTCAGTGAACAGTTACCGAGACCTTCCTACAGAACGCATATAGGGTGCTGGTGCCAGCAACACGAGAGTGGGCAAAACAGGAGTCCTGCCTCCCCCAGGAGACAGACAGATCAACAAGTACCCACGACTCAGCTTAGTGAGACAGAGTTTTTCCATAGGGAGTCAGGGCAGCTTTTGGAAAGCATTGATACTGTGTCTGGGCATTCAAAGATGAGTATGAGTCCTTGAAGAAGAGGCATTTTAGATCGCAGACTGGGGGATGGCCAGACAGAGGGCTGTGACAGGCTGCTGCAGGCATCCAGCTGGGCACTCCACACCTTCTGGCTTTACCTGGGCATATGCAATGTCTGTGCCCATGTCTTCAGGATTCTGATGGGCTAAGGCCCAATTCACTCTTCTTCCCTTGCTTCATGTCTTGACATGTCACTAGCTCTAAATCTGGGAGGGAGAAATCACCCCAGACAACCAGGGACCTGGCAAGAGTATAGATACACTTGTAAGAGCCAGCTGTGTCCACACATTCACCATTAGATCTGTGTGGCCGTTCCCGTCCTCTCCTTGCCTGCACGGTAAGGACAGATGAGGTCCGCAGGGATATAAACCATCCCTCATGTAAGAGTATGTGTGGACAATTCCTTGGATGCATGTGGGCCCTTAGGACAGGAGGACATTGACACTTGCAGGACAGATCCATGTTGTTCAGGCCCTCCTATGGAAAAGTGATAGCGGCCTCTGTGGTCATTTCCTGGACTCTTTTGGGCACGCTTGCAACCTATCTAGGCGTGTCAGAACTCTCTACTTCACCCAGGTCTCTACAGCCTGTTCCCCCCGAAAACCCACAAAGATGTTCCTATGATTGCTGACACCCCATCCCAGCCCCAAACATGCAGAACCCTTCTTAGACTAAAGAACCATATTACTTTCCCTTCAGTGGCAGTTTTGGTGAACTTAAAGCCACTTGAGAAAAGATGCAACCTTTTTTTAAAATTTTTTTTTGCTTTAGTTAAACCACTTTATTGAAGTATCCAGTGTCTACAACCGAAAGAGTTTAGAGATGAGTATCTGCCGTGAAACCATTGCCACAATCAAGGCCATGCACTTATCTGCTGTAGAGGTGTCCTCCAGCATCCATTACTTTTGTTAATTTTGTGTGTGTGTGTGTGTGTGTGTGTGTGTGTGTGTGTGTGTGTGTGGTAAGAGCACGAGCCACGCGCTTAGCATGTGCTTAAGTGCACAATATGGTATCGTTAATAGTAGGCCCCATGTTGTATGGTAGAGCTCCAGAAATTATTCACCGTGCATAACTTCATGCCCTTTGAACAACAGCTTCCCATTTCCCCTCCCCAGCCCTGGTAACCACCATTCTACTTTCTCTGTGAGTTTCACTACTTTGGATTCCTCATAAAAATAGAATCGTGCAGTATTTGTCCTATGTCTGGCTTATGTCATTTATCATAATGTCCTCAGTTCCAGTCACACTGGAGCAACTTTTCTTTTTTTTTTTAAAGCCTAATAATTTTGCGTAAGATACAACCTGTTTGGGTAGAATTTTGTTAGCATCTCGCTGCTTTTTACATATGATCACAGTAAGTCGCTTATTCACTGCAAATAACACATTTCAACCTGACGTCATCCAGTCAGGACAGAGTTGTTGTCTGATGGAAGATGATGGAACTGTGAACCTAGAACCTTGTCTGAAAAGAAAATCACAAAGACACATGGAGGGTAGACAGCAATGCTCGTCTGGCCAGAAACAGGGAGACCAGGTCTCAGGGAAGAGCATTATCTGATAGTATGCAGCAGACTCTCCTGAATGTGGGCAACCTGAGGAGAGGGAGGCCTGGGTCTGGCTTGGGAGCTCCCGCTCCTAGGAAGAGCACCAGCTCTGAAGATCTCAGTGAAGACAGGCTGTCAGAGTCAAAGTAGCAGCTTTCTCTCATTCCCTAAGCACCAGCGGGCTACTGTTGCCTTGGATCTAGGAACCCTTTTCCTTCATCACCAGGCACAGAGTTCTGACCCCTTCTCTGATCCAGTGTGGCCCCAGAAACCCTTCTCAAGTGCTCACCCCCATGCCCTTACAATTGAGTGATTTCTCCATATGATTGGCTGCCTCCAAGTCTAGGGACTCACTCTCGCTGTGCTTCTCGAAGCGTGGTCCAGAGACCAAAAACATCATCATCCGCTGGTTTCTGGTTAAGAAGCAAACTTTTCAGGCCTTCTCAGAACTGCTGAGATCTTCAGGAGATTACGATTTCCTCCAAAACTCAGAAGTAGCTACACACAGATACCGGAGGCCTATTTCACGTCACAGAGCTGAAGTTTGTTTGTGAAGAATGTGTTATTTAGTTGTTCCATAGCTGAATTTCCTGGTCCAGCTGGAGGGTGTAAAGGTCCCTTCTCTACAGACTGCACACAGGAAATTGTGCCCATGGAACTGTGATGACTGTGGCCACAAGAGGGCACCAATAATCAACTGATGGACATGGCTCCCCATCCCTGGAGCTCATTTTAGTTGATTCTCTCTCTCTGTTTCTCTTTTACTCTGCTCCCCCTCCTCTAGAGATAAATTCCTACAAAGGTTATCATAGGCACAGTGTGTGTCAATGTGTGCCATTTCTCCTGTAAACACCGTTGTCGGGAGAGCATTTACTCACCCAGCCAGGCCCCAGGCTTAGCACATGGCAGCACATCCATGAGCTGAGAAGCTGTGCAGAGAGAGATGCAGTGAGCCCAGCTTGATCCTCCAACTTCCCTAGTCTGGCAACATCCCCAGGAGCCAGTCAGCTTTGCCTGTCCCAGAACCCAGAGGGTCTGAGGAGCCAAGTAGAACAAGGAAACACCAACACCTGTCAAACCTCAAGCCCCTCTGACCCTTTCTAAATAATACACATCATCTCTGTGCAGGTTACCTTCTATCACCCACAAAGCTGGCTCTGGGCAACCATCTTTTTCGGCTCTGCCCCTCCTTCTTGTTGGCCCTCACCTTACTGCTGTGTCTGGGGGTCACCTCCTAGTTCTACCTCTTG
>PVKZ01006520.1:0-34030 GCA_004027375.1 Macroglossus sobrinus | reverse complement strand
AAGTCACTGAAATATTGGTGCTTTAGATTCAAGATGAAACATAATGTTGATTGACATGTTAAAACATGACATTGGATATTGAACTACAGAGATTTGAAGTAAATAAATATTGAGAAGAGACAGAACACAAATTTAATAGGTGAGTAAATCATGTGTGAAAGGAAAAAGGCACAAAACCTTTAAGAAAACTTTTAGTACTCTCTAGGAAATTTTTTTAAGGAACCAGATAACATTTAAAAAAATTTTTATCTGAAAAATACGGGTGTTTTTAAAAAATATATTAAATCACTTTATTGAAGTATAACTGATATACGAAGAGCTATAGATATTTAATATATATGATGTGAAGAGTTTGAAGATAAACAGGCATTGTTTTTGTGATAAAACTATTTTGGTGATTTAATGAGAAATAAGATTCTTTAATTGTGCTTCTTACCATCTGTATAAATGTCTTCAGATACTGGCTTGATTCTGCATTATATTTGGTCTACAGCGTCATCACTTTTGAGATGCCTTTCTGTGGCTGCCTCCCAACCAGCTTTTGAGCCTTCAGCCATATACCTTAATTTGAGAAGACATTGAGTCTTCTCAATCTTGTCAATTTGTATTTCCAATTTTAAAACAAAAACTACCAGACCAAGTTTAATGTATTTTGATATATCTTATCTAAATACAAACTTATACACATTAGGACAAATTCTGCTTTATTTTTAAACTCTGGAAACAAATACTATCTCTGATGCATTTCCTTACCAGATTATTTTTTCCCCTTACAGTAGGAACTCATTAGTCTTGATGAAAAAATAGAAAATCTTCAACCCAGCATAGAACAATTGTGATTGTGCCTGGGCAGGCCATTTCAGATTAATCATCTGTGTCATGTCACATTATAATGTGTGATTCCTTGATTCTGAATGTCTTATCGTTATTAATATACACCATACTGTTTCTTTGTCCCCAGCTTTCTTCTAGAGTCCCTTTATGTTCTACCTACAATTGTCACATCACACATCACTTTCTACTACAAAAATTCTCAGTCATCTTTCCCAAAGTCTAAGTATGGCCATTCACATTTTTCATCTCATGTGTATATGCCTAAAACTTAATACTACAGTTACTATTGTTATTATATTCAATCATCACTTCTATATCTCAAAGGACACTTTAGATATATTTTTTTTAATTTTTCATTACTAGTGACAAATCAGTTTACTAAAATTAAACAAAAACCTTTATAAGAAGATATGGCCTCTCAAAAATAAATAAATAGAATTAGGTAACTAGCATCTCTCTCTCCAGTGACTCCATTTGTGGTTTTTCACACACTGCTTTAAAATATAGTAGTTATAATTCTTCATTTAATAGACCTACATGCCTTCATAAAGTAAAACAATTTTTAAGTTCCTAACTTTATGAAATTCACTTTAAGATTTCGAAAAGAAATCTTCAGGTCCTTTGGGTTTATATACCACTTCAAGAGATTATTTAAGAAATCAGTAATAATGTACAAAAATAACAGTATGTAATATAATGAGATTAAGATTATTAGAAAAAAATTAACTTTTAAATTGAGTTTGGTAAAAATTAATCAAGAATGTAAAATATTTTTTTCACTAACACTTTTGTAATACTTTTAAACTTGATAGCAATTCAGAACTTTGGTCTAGCATGCAATGTGGCTGTTTATAAATAATTTTCTCACTATTGGGTACAAATGGACTCAGGACCATTCAGCCAAAAAATTACAAAATTACTACCTTATGTAATCATTTTTGTCATTTAGGTTTTCAGAGAATCTGCAGAAAGTACAAATGTTATTTTGACAAAAAAAAGTGTGTTTGACAGAAGGCACCGTCTTAGATATGAAACCCAGAGTTTTAAATTAATTCGTAATTTCTTTTTTAATTTCAAAAGTAAATCATGATTGCTATGAGTAATTGAAAATGTTCTCTAAAGTTTCTTGGAAAAATTAGTCTGCAGATTTTTTAGGAGGATGATTTAATTTTTTGAAATTTTACAGAAAGAAAATTTATTCATTAAAAGAGATTCCTATGTTAAATATATAGTTACCATATGAGCCAGCAATTCCATTAATAGATATCTACTCAAGAAAAATAAAGATATATGTCTTTGTAGAACTTGCATACTAATATCCATAGGAGCATTATTCATAATTATCAAGAAATCAAGACAACCCAAATATCCATCAATTGATAAATGCATAAATTAAATGTGATATATGTATATATGTGTATATATATATATGTCACACATATTAAATGTGCCATATATATACACGCAATAAAATATTGTTTGGCAAAAGAAAGAAACGAAATACCGATACATGCTACAACATTATGCAGGTGAAAGGAAACAGACAAGACTATATACTATATGATTTTATATAACGTTTTCAGATCTTATTTATATGAAACTGACAAATCAATAGAGATAGAATGCAAAGCCATGGTTGCCAGGGATTGGGGGTTTGTGAGGGGAAAAAGAAATGACTCATAATAGGCATTAGATTTATTTTTAAGGTGATGAAAATGTTCTAAATTACATTATGGTAATGGTTGTACAACTTTATAAATATATTTTAAAAAATGAACTATATACTTAAAACAGGTGTATTTCATGTTATATAAATTATATCTCAATAAAGCTGTTTGAATATACATGTATCTTTTAAAGATTAAAAAGATTTAATATAATGAACAGTAAAATTGTTTTATATTTGAAGAAAAAATCTTGAAAAATTAATATAATGATGTCATTTACTTAGACATCTTTATTCTGAAATATTTAATGTTTCTTTTCATGAACCTATCCATGTGAATATTAAAACATAACTACTGCAAATAAAAACTAATGACTAGTTTGAAAGATACAGAAGTTTAAAAGCTTTAAATTTTACTTAAATCTTTCTTTTAACCTATGTAAGTTTGTTTTTTATTTTAACATATAATGAGGCAGTTTCTAAATAGCTTTTGCTTCACTGGGTGTAATTATTAAAATAAAACAATAAAATTCAAGGAAACGTCATTGATTACCAAAGAAATTTTCTGCTTTTCTTGTTTGTGTTGCTATGTGTCAAAGGAATTTGTATCCAACCACATTTCTTTAAAGATTTTTATTTACTTTGTCATCATTCTTTCACTCTTTATGGAAAGCTGGTTTTGTTCCTATCACATCATTAAAGTTTGTTGCTACATAATCACAACTACTTACTAGGTCCCTTAAAGACTAGACCTTTTCAGCTGTAGCTGGAGACATCTTAGCATCATGTCTAGCAGGGTCTGTGACATATTTTTATTTCCTATGAGGTTATTATTTTTGGCTACAGCTTGTTCTAATTGTCAGTTATCTGAGGAAACTTCAATTTCAAGGACACCAGCTCAGCTTGTCAGCTGCATTGTTTTGACACTGAGTTAGATCATGCCGATCTTGTAGGTTTCTATTCCCGCAAGAGACCCATCCTTACAAAATGATGATATCTACACAACCAAGTTAATGTCTGCCTTACCCCAGTTTAACCCATTAACCTGCACTTTACTTACTGTTATTTCTTTACCACCAAATGATCTATCTTTGTGGATATTCTTCCACTGGTGATTTCTTACCCAACAAATGTGCTCTGTAACTCTTTATCCACCATGCACATTTTTTGACTTAAATGTATTTTATAGGTAATTGTTCTCATACTAGGATTACTAATGGCTGAAATATCCTGAGACATGATATGCAGGTCTCCTAAGTACACATAACCAAAGAACTTCATAAGAAAGTTTGCTTCCAACAGAATCTGTCTGCAAAGCTTGGACCAATAAAATTTCCCTGTCTTTTCAAGAGAAGAGACTCTGTGGTGAAATGTCGATTTGTGTTACAATTATCTTTTGGCTGAGGGTAACCAAAATTTACATAAACACTGATTTTCATATAGAATAGGTTATAAAATAAAACCAAAAATACTTCTTTCTTTAACATTTTTTCCTTGTGAAACTGGAAGCACAATGCCTCATGGGAAACCAAGGCAAGAGAGACACATTTCTTTCTTTTCGGTTCATTTTAATGTTTCTAATGCATCACCAGGGAATAATATATTGGTCGCTTTAGAGGTTATGCTGTAGAGCAGTGACACTTTGGTGCATAGATACAGTGATTAAACAAGAGACAGATTCGAAATAGTCATAGGTAATAGAACATCATGCATTTAAGCAAAAATGACACTTTCAGAATTGATAAAATGCTTGGAAGATAAATTTTTATGAAGACCTAAAAACTCAGTCAGAAACCTACTCTTTGAAGTGTAGTCACTGCTCTATTTTTAAACCTAAAGTCTGATATAAAGAGGGATTCATAAAGAACCCACAGAAACTTCGCTCTTGCCCAAGAATCCTGCATTATCTATTGTAATTTCAAGTTGAAAGACTGTCTACTCTCCCATATCCCAAACAAGCCACAGTGAGTTTTAACAGCATCTTTCAGACTCTTCCAAAACACAAAAATCTCTTACTTCTTTTTTCCTTTGTTTATGACATCTGGTTTTACAACAAAATTCAAGTACTCTTCTTTGATACAATTTTATTTCTTAGTCACTACTATTCATTTCCTTTGACTTTGTAAACTGACTTTTTTTCTGCCTAAATAACATATCATCTTGTATTTGTGACTGAATAGCTATTTAGATGACTTATCTGTTTTAATCACTTTTTTTGTAGAAGTAACAACCTGAAAATCATGGTTACTTAAAACAGCACAATTTTTTTTTTTTTTTGAGATTGCAGAAGAGCTATGGCTTTTCTGGACTGGCTCTTCTTTAAGGAGTTATTGTTCTAGAAATCAAGACAAAAGAATTGCCCACATCAGGGATGTGGCATTTTCATAGTCGGGTGCAGGAAGAGCAAAATAAAACCGAGCCAAGTCACACGGGTGCATTAAATGGTTCTTCACAGATGTAGACAAATGATGTCTGCTCACAACCACTGGCCAGACAACGTATGATTAAGCACGAGTCGGCAAAGTATACTCAGCCTTCAGCAAAGCAGAGCAAGGGTGGGGAGAACAAACAACTGGAGGATATAATGAATACTTTCTACAATAATATATTCCTTTGGTAGAAAACATTTGCTTTCCCTTAATGCAATTAAGCCCATCCCCTCTGAGAGATTCCAAATGCCTCATCCAATTATTCCATCAGACTTAACATTGGATGCCTTGTGGTGTACGTTAAATCAGGGTACAGTTTTGCTTGTTTCAATATCTGTGAACTGAGAGGATAAGCTGTTGCCTCTCTCTCTTCTCTCTCTCTCTCTCTCTCTCTCTCTCTCTCTCTCTCTCTCTCATACACACACACACACACACACACACACACACACACACACATGCACACACACACGCACCACATGCATGCACACATATATCTACTCACACAAAACATAGAATGGTGAAACAGTATTAAGACAACTAGAATAAAGTATCACATCTGGAAAGGAAGAAAGAGCATTCAGATAGAGGCCACGGGTCAATAGCAGTTCTGAAGACCAGACAAAAGTTGAGAAGTCTCCTACTCTTGAGATATGAAGCATTCCTGATCAGGCTCTTGTTCACCCTAGGAGCCCCCTAGTGGATTGTTCTCCATAGCTGTTGGCTCTGGAAAGTTATTCCTTTCTATCAGAATTCCTTGGATGTATTTGAAAGAAATGAAGAATATTTGCTGTGAGAGAAGTTATTAAGCAGTTTTCTGAACGTGCTTCCTGTACCTAGTAATTTGCGATTCTTAAGGTCATGTTATCTTGAAGAGTCACATGTTTCTTAATCTAGACTGGTAGGATTTTAGGCACTACAACACACTCATTTTCTAAAAACATTTACTACTCAATTCCAGTCAGCTCCGAATGCCTAGAGATGCATGCCTTTCTCCATCTGATTAGAGGGAACTTGAGTTTCGTGGGCTTCCATGGAATAATATCCTTGTTCTCTTTTCTAGAGCCATTCTGTTTAATGGATGGTAATGTCTAGTGTAACATTAATCCAATTAGATATTTTTAGAAAGGATATAATGACCACATTTTTTTTTTATATATTCTTTTACTGGTAAGAATTGAGAAGGAATTTTTCCTTCAGATCATTATAGTTCTGATATCTGAATTCTCTCATTTTTTATTTTTTAACTCTGATTGTAAGCAGGCCTTTTATTTCTTGAGCCAATTTAATTTTTTTCAATATTGACTTAATCTAGACTGGTAGGATTTTAGGCAATGCAATAATTGTTTAGGCAACACAATAATAATAATAATAAACAATAAATGCTATCAATATTCTCTTAGGTAAAATTTCATTTCTTATAGCCAAATATTTATTTGACATTTTTTTTTCCTTCCACGTTCTTACAGGTGATAATCAGGCCCAGTGTTTTCCTGACATTGCAAACTTCAGCAGCATTTTCCTTACTAGCCGAGATCCAGAACCAAAGCTTATGCTTGATATTTAGGTGTCTGCTGTGGCAGCTCACTGTTTTTGTACACATTTCTTTTTTTAGGCAGTTCTTGCTGTGGAAGAAAACGACACTAATATTTTAGGACCTACGGAAACAAACCGTTTTTATTGCCCCCATTAAATGGTGGCTACAGATTCGATATTGCTTAGCTGGGTTTTGCTCGCTGTGCTTGGCTTCGCCTGCCTTCTCAGGCAGAATGAATGCTGAAGGAGCAACCGTGATTTAGGACATGTTGTAGACATACACGGCACAGGGCAAAATTGCAAGAGGAAAAGGCAGGAAATGCACGAGAGCACTGAGAGGCTGTGCTTTGGCATGTATGAAGCGCATTTCATCTGCAGGCATCCTACTGACCAGTGAGGTCCCGTGCTTTAAGTCAATTGGCAATCTATGCCACTTATGTGGAAACATAGCATAATGCAGAGGAAAAAATAATTTTGAATCATAATACAATACTTCTCACCATCTGTTATGGGCCAAATTGTGTCTTCCCAAATTTTACATGTTGAAATTCAAATCCCTAGTTCCTCAGAATGGGACTGTAATTGGAGATAGGGCCTTTAAAGAGGTAATTAAGTTAAAATGAGGACATTAAGGTGGGCCTAAATCCAACATAACTGATATTCTTATATTAAAAAAGAATATTTAGACACACACATGCATACAGGGAGAATGACATGTATTAGTTTGTTCAGGTTGCTGTGACAAAACAACTCAGTGTGGGTGGGTAAACAACAGAAATTTCTATTCTCACAGTTCTGAAGGCTAGAAATCCCAGATTGAGGTACCAGAATGTTCAGTCTCTTTCTGGCCTGCAGTCAGTGGCCTTCTCACTGGGCCTTCACATGGCCTTTCCTATGAGACAGCTCTGGTGTCTCTCTTGTCACCAGTTCTATTGGATTGGGCCCCAATTTATGAACTTATTTAATCATAAAATTATATCCTGACTGGCCCTGTCTCCGATTATAGTAACATTAGAGTTGAGAGCCTTAAATATGAATTTAGATGGGGTCACAATTCAGTCTATAACTTGTCATGTGAAGACACGGAGAGAAGACTGTCATCCATCAGCCTGAAGGAGAGGCTTGGAACAAGTACCTACCATCACCTTAATCTTAGATTTCTAGCTTCTAGAACTGTGAGAAAATAAATCTCTGTTATGTAGGTCATTCCAACTGCGGTACATTGTTATGACATCACTAGCAAACTAATAAACCATGCAAAGCCTCCCTATTCTCCCTGCCTCGGTCACAGTTCCTCAGTTACTACTCCTTTATGCATGACCAGGATATTGTCATTACAAGAAACAGGTCAAATTTGAAATGTTGTATTTCAATATATAGCCTGTAACAGTGTATTTCTATTCTTCTGGCTCTGTTTCTCCATTACTTTTATCACACTGTACCTGCTTTACATTTTAATTAATTAATTAATTAATTAATATTTTTTAAGTGAGGCAACCCTTGGTTGACCTCACAGATTGCAAGGACCTTGTCAGCTTATAATTTCTTATTTTTTATTTTTCATGCCTACAGCACCTGGTCTTTCTAGGTGGTCTCCCATCCAAGTACTAACCAGGACCGACCCTGGTTAGCTTCTGAGATCAGACGGGATAGGGTTTGTTCAGGGTGGCATGGCCGTAGACCTGCTTTATGTTTCAAGTATTAACTTTCTTTCCTAATTAAGCACGTTACTTTAGTGCTTCCCTAGCTCTAACCACTTCTAGTATAGTGCTGCCCAGTTCCAATGGATTTTTGCAAATGTAAGCTTTAAAAATTTGGTATGGCTTAGTTTACCTTTTAAAAGTCCATATTAGCATCTAAGATAAAAACATGAGGTTTATCAAGGCAGGTTTTGTCTGTTTTATTAATTGTTACATCTCCTGTGCAGAAAGGGCATTGCTACAGAACAGAGTAGAATGGACAGTGGGTGATAAAAATAAAGATGCTTTTAAAACTATACCTCCTTATTAAATACAGTGAATATGCATGTGTGTGCACGTGCACACGCACATACCTACACACACACACACACGCACACACACACACACACACACACACCATTTGAGAACATATTCTCAAAATCTGGTGAAGAATGTTTCTTACTCTTGGAAAACTAATTTCCACATTTTTCAATTGCTTAATATTTTATCAATAGCTAAAATGTTAAGCTACTATTTTTCATTTTTTATGTTATTGAAAAAGAGACTGAAAGTAAAAAAAGTGAAGACAAAAAAAGAACTAATGTGCATTAGTAGTAAACCACATACTGGCTATTTCCTCTCCAATGTTGAAGAGAATGAATCTTTCTTTCCCCAGAAGGGGGAAGGTGTCTTTTTTCTTGTCTCACCCTCTTTGCTAACACTGCCTCACAGAACAAGACATCTATTCCCACTTAATGAGAAAAAGCAGAGGTCATAAATTTTACAACTGCTCTTCATATCTTCACATTGTGGACCCCTAAAATACACTTATTACCCACTTATGTTATATTTCTGTGTAATCACAGTGAAATGAACACACACACACACACACTCAGCTGTATTATTTTCAGTGTTAAAGTAGGTGGCTACCCAGTCATGCTGTCTCTCGGAGACAGAGTCCCAACAAAATGCTAGGTTGAGAGGCTCTATAGCGTTGACTATTATGCAAGTAGATAAGTAGAAAGTGCCCTTTGGGACCACAATAACACTTTCCAAACTCAGAATACAAACTGTGGCTGTGATTGGAAATCAGGTGACTTCATATTTCCTTGCAGTGGAAGAAGATCGTGATCAGCAGGTAAGCAATGCTTAGGGAAGATGAGGAAAAGAAGCCTTGCTCCCCTACCTTGGTTTTGTTATAAAATGCTCATTTATCTCAGGGCTTTAGGCTCAGCTCCTACTTCAGTCTCAAAACTACAATTCTTATACTTTATTTGTACTTGTAGTTTGCTAATTATGTTAGTCCTCAAACTCTTAGTTGTTTTGTTCTCCAACCTCATCTGTAACAATGACAGTTCCACACTAAACAGGTGCCTCAAGAAAGGAACAACACTTTGGAACATAATCTGCTTTAATTACTAGGATATTATCTCTTCTACAGAGGACAATTTTATTTGCATGAGAATGTCTCAGAATTGTAAGGGAAGATAGCAATCACCTAATTCCATCTCCTGTACAATGCAGGTCCTCCTAATGCCTGGCTGTTTTATGCAACAATAATCTTCTAGCCTCCCAGCCTCTATCAATAAAGATTATGTTCAGCACAAAGGTGATTTATTTTAAGAAGTATTTTCTGACTCCTCGAGGCTAACCTATGAGCTCCTCACAAGAGCTTTCTGGTATATTTCTTCAGTAAAATTCTGCTTTATCATCAATTTTTTTATTTGTGTTGCCTGTTAGACTGATTTCAGCTTCTTTAAATAAGGACCCTTGTTGATCTTGTTCTTTATGATCAATTCCCAATACAGTCTTTCTCATATAATAGATGATTAATAAATATTTTGACTTGGCGAATGAATAGTTCTATAATATCAACTGTGTCAAATCTAAATATATTTTTTAAGGTAATATGAAGGCCCAAAAGTCAAATTTCTTTCTGAGTTTTGTATCAAGATTAGTGTCTTTACACAGTTGGTATGATTAATCACGTAATTCATTAAGTTTTCTATTTCAGCTTGGATTCTTGGAAGATAAGAGTTAAACATTTGATTTATGAATAAAATGTTGATTGTATCTACCTTATCAATGGGCTGATTTTAAAGTTCTTTATTTTTTCCTTTTAGAAAAGTTGTCTTCATAATTTTCACATGACTTGAGTTACATTACCATTAATAAATATTATACATCATCATAAAACACTTGAAATTTGTTTTGAAATAAGTACAAAGTATGATTAACAAATTTAGAAAACACATAATACTAGAAAAAGAATGCATTGATTTTTTTTCATACAACAAATGCAGAGTCTCTTTTTAAAAATTAAAATCATTTTTGAGAGCCTTTACATTATTTTAAAGCATTTTATCTTAGACTTTCAAAATATACTACAATTTCTAGCTTTAAAATGTGTGTATATGCAAGATTACCTGATATTAGGCTATGTGATTCTTTGGTTGTGTGGAGGGAAATATTAAAATTAAAACTGAATAAAAGCTAAAGTTGACCTTTCGGAAAGACATAGGCTAATTATAAACAGGTAAATAAATGGGAAAAAATCTATTTCTTAGCTCAAAGAAATTCTTTAGATATAATCCAGAACTCTAAAATCTTGGAATATATATTAGTCTATTAACACGTGTTCATATAAATATCTTTAGATTAACTTGCATACTAAGTTGTTAGATGGAGGGGGGAGGAAGAGAACAAGTGTACAAAATAAAAAGTGCCAAAGTTCAGCTAACAAACTAGACAGACAATCTCTTATTTATTTAAAGAAACAACTTATATTGTAAAGCAGTTTTAGTATTCCACTAATTTGTATAATCTGTGATGTTATGAAAACAGGTTATTGAAATGACTATTAAAAACTTCTTAGAACTCTATTGGCGAAACTAATTTCAGTATTAACCATCTGTTATGGGTTGAACTGAGTGTCCCCCAAATTCAAATGTTGAAGTTCTAACCTCTTATAACTCAGAATGTGACCTTGTTTGAAAATAGGATCACTGCAATTAGTCATGATGAGGTCATACTAAAGTAGAGTGGGCTCCTAATCCGATATGATTAATGTTCTTATAAACAGAGGAAATTTGGATACAGATAACTATAGAGAATCCTAAGCATGGAGAACCATGTAAACATGAAAGCAGAAACTGGAGCAATGCATCGATAAATCAAGGAATGATAGATGCAAACCACCAGAAGCTAGGGGTGAGGCCTGAAACAGATACTTCTTCATAGTCCTCAGAAGGAACCAACCCTTCTGATTCCTTGATCTTGGACTTGTAGCTTCCAAAAGGGTGAATAAGTAAAATTTTGTTGTTTAAGCTATTTATTTATTTTTATTATGGCAGTTCTAGAAAATGAAAACATCATGTGATTTATTTTCTCCCACTGTCCTACAACAAAGTCACTATTTACAAATGAAAACTGTCCGGAGCTGTTCTTATCAAGGCTCTCATACCTGAGATCTAGGCAACTTCGCCTTGGGACAGGGTCTGCCTCACCCTGTGCTATTTGATAGGATAGACAGCATAAAGTCAGTTGCCCTGACATGTCCTGACTTGCCCTGGGCCCCTTGAGCCATTTGTTTAAACTAATCTGACCTTGCAGCCCCCTCTTCTCCTGGGACCCTTCTGCATTTTTGGGTCATATAAGGAAATGGAATGTTCTGCAGTTTGGTATCCAAGGCAACCGTGCTTATGCAAATCCTCCCCTTTATATACTGTACCCCTACCTACAATAAACGAGGCTTGATCAGAACTTTGTCTTGCCTCCATTCTTCGTGTCTCCTGTCCCCCATTCTCTTGCAGATTGTTTCCTGGAGTCTCACATCTGGTCGGAGCTCCCGTTAGTCATCCGTGGGAAGGGACAAAAACTACTACACGTTGATTGATCATGGCTTTCCATTATATGTCTATTGTGATGGAATGATAATTACATACTATATTTGCATAGTAACTACTTTATTCTTTTAAGTCTTATGTGGAGTGGGTAATTTTCTCAGCATCTTGTGTAGTGACTGGTATTCACTGATCCAAAGATACTCTGAAATGTATTCAGTGTATACACTCTCAATTTTGCTACTCCAGAGACAAAACATTATAAATTGTATACATATTACTTATTTATTTATTTATATATTTTTTATGGTGACATTAGTTAACAAAATTCAATAAGTTTCAGCTGTACAATTTAACAGTAAGGCACACATATATTTACTCTGGGTACTCACCTCCCATAGTTACATTTCCTTCTGTATACATATTATTTTTAACCTGAAATATTTTTAACAGTTTTAGTATCATTTACTGATTCTATCCCCTCTAATACAGTTTATACCCCTCTTTATTAAAATTGCTATATCTTATTCAGTACAGAGTGGTTCTTGGAAGATGTCAAGATGAACTTTCTGTCCTAGAATACCTTGTACTCTCAGCTGAAAGAAAAAGATACTGGGACAAGAAAATAGTGTTTTGTTATGGTTGATTGTATAACAAGGGAGTGTCTTATTAAGTTATTTTAACTTTGGGGGAAATTTAAGGTTTAAAGTGAGTGGTAGTATGTATGTATGTGTGGATATATAATTATATGAATATATCTATATATGTGTGTATAATTATTGAATATAATATATATATATTTTTTCAATAATCTCAGATGTTAAGTATTTTGGTCTCACTAATCATGATGAGAAAAAGTATTCCTGGCCATGTATCTCTATTTTGTTTTACTTCCTTCTAGATATTATGTCTCCTTTACCCATAGATTTCAGAAAATAAGTAATATTCTATCAGAGTATTCACTATGACACAATAGCCTTAGTAGTTTCTAAAACAGCCCAAATTACAATATAAAAATTATTCTTCATTGCTTTTATTGTGTGAAAAATTTCCAGTAGTTGTGGATATACATGTGTGTATGATATATATTATGTATAATACACATATATGTGTGTGTGTGTGTGTGTGTGTGTGTGTGTGTGTGTATATATATATATATATATATATATATATACACACACACACACACACACACATATATGTAATTTCTGTGTTAGAGTATGGATTAGAGGGATAATAAAAAAAATGGTATAGTCTTTTAGGCTGGAAGTGTCTTGCTTTTTGAAACAACAAATGGAAGGTTAAGGAAAGACATTTCATTGCCTAGTTACTATGGAAAGCAAAATATTAAAAATCAGTTACATTATACATCATCTAGTATGCACTCATAATAATAGACCTTTCCTTCATATAAGATATCTATTTGACTATATGAAACTAAAACCATCACATAATTTATTTTGTTTTTCTCAATAACATAGTAAGATTTTTTAAAAAAATAAATGATGTTCCCAAAAGCAGCAAGCACAATTCAGGCCCAAATTTTGGTGTGTAATACCATTCTTTAATTAAAGGATCTGGTTCTCTTTGAAGGGTAAAAAAAATTGATTCTAGGACTGGGGGAGTAAATATACAAAATGACTCAAATATTTTGTAATCATAATAAGAAAGGAAGTGGCTAAACACACACACAGACACAGATACACACACACAGACCAACACACACACACACACACACACACAGAGAACGATATATCATGAGACACAGGTGCCAACTGAAAGAACTCCCAATGGCCAAAAATGAATAATTTGAGCATCATAATTGATAAGATCATATTGGGCTAATCTAAAATATAAAATAAATACCCAAAGCTCATATTGTTAAAAAAGTTTAAAGTAAACAAACAAACATGAGAGAATAGATTAATTTCTTATGCAGAAAGTCCCAAACGATTTGTAGAGACACATAGTCCTCAGAAGCCTCTAAGTCCCTCTCCTGAAGTGTGGGTTGTGCATAGTGGTTTTCTTTCAAAGAGTACATTATGGAAAAAGGAGAAAAAAAAGCCATCACTTTAAAGTGGAGAAAGCTGACAAACATGACTACAGCAAGTTAATAGTGTTAACATCAGCAGTGACAATTCTTGTTGACAGTACATACTTTTAATATGATGAGAACAGCATTTCTTATGTGGTTTTCCTTTCCAAAATGCCATAACTACAGTGTAATCATGGGAAAAACATCAGACAGATCCCAACTGAAAGATATTCTACAAAATACAAAATACTCTGTAAAACTTGAAATCATCAAAAACAAGCTAAGTATGAGAAACAATCACATCCAATATGAGCCTAAGGAGACATAATGACTCCATGAACTGGTATCCTGGGTGGCACTCTGGGAGGTAAAAAGCACATGAGGGTAAAAATAAGAAAATATAAATAGAGTATGGACTTCAGTTAATAAAAATGTATTATTATTGGTTCATTACTTATAACACATGTACCATAATAATATAAAATGTTAATAATAGAGAAAAATGAATGTTTGGTATCTCAGAACTTTCTGTACTACTTTGCAATTTTTCTATAAATCAAAAACTAAAATTTAAAAAAGATCGTAGAGCTTCAGATAAAAAATGGCATTTAGAATTAAACATTGCATGTCGATGTCATAAGATTGCTTGCTGTGGGTTAAGAAGAAAAAGGTGTTTTCAATGTGACACTTTGGTTTCATTTAGTTAAAATTATTAATAGAACAAAAAAATGCTCAAAATAACATTATCTACACTAGAGATAAAATGTCTAATTTTAAAATAAAATAAAGAAATTTCTGACAGTTATTTTCAAATTTAAGATTTTGAAGAAAAATAGACATGCACAACTGGGCAAAGAAATAGAGAACATAGATTATATAAGCACTCCAAACTAGATTTGATAAACTGGTTCATGAAAAATTGCAATATATCATTGACCCTGGATTTAAGATAAGATAAAGTCCGTATAAACCTAGTACATTTTGATATTATAAATAAAAAAAAAACCTTTAAAATCCCAGAAATTTAAACAAAAACGTTTAAGTTACCTTTAAATAATGTTTGGTTCTTTCATAATCTCATAAATTTCTTGCTAGATTAGAATTTTAAATACAAATGATTTTCACTTCTAAAGTTTTTGTTATCTAGACTTGCTCTAAAGAATAATTTCACTTTTGATCTATTAATGTAAGTTATCTGAAATTGTTATTATTTGGTCAATTCAACCTATAAAATCAGCAGTTTTATATGGTCAAACAAATATTTCCACAGACATTTAAATACTACCCTGTATGCTCTGATTTCATTATTCTGGATCTTCATTGAGAGAGCCTCAAGAATCTAAACTTGGTGGAATCAATTTGAGAGAGGTGTTTCTCTTTCAGAGAGGTTCATGGCTATAAGGTGACATTAAGTGACTGAGGGGAGACTTAAAGGAGGCATGTGTATCTCACTATTCTGCCCTTAGATCTTGACTAGGTGTTCTGACTGGAGATAAATACATATGTTTGAGAGCCCATACAATGGCAGGCTATTTCCATTTTTGCATACTATTTCCATTTTTGTAAAAACCTATTTTACAAAACAGGACCATGATAATAGAATGCAAACTGAGTAGAAGTGGGACTCCACCTCTGGGAAGCAAAGCCATCTGTATTAACTAGATCTAGCTAAGAAAAACAAAAACAAAAACAGATCAACCATTCTCTGTACAGAGAATCATAGGCAAACATTAATGGCAAAAGAGGAGTAGCAGAGAAGACAGACAAACAGACCAGCTCAGTTAATAATGCTGATAGAAGACATCATGATATCATTGGACTGATTATGGTTCAGGTTCAGAGACAAGCTATAGTGGCTCCACACAGAAGAGAAGTAACACGGAGAAACACACATCAGCCAAGAAGCCTGGTGACTTCAGACTGTGTCCTTATCCTGAAATTCTTCCTGCCTGCCATCCTTGTGGTTACCTACACATGATAAGATTATGCTAAATTCTTAGTATATAAAAATTACTATTTGTTACATTTAAAACCAACTTCTTTTGTAGAATTCTACATGCAGAAAGAAACTTAGAGTCTGAAGATTTCTGCCTGAAGAATGTCTATTTGTTCCTGTTTTCTCTATTTTTTGTTGTTCACTGACATGAAGTTACTAGCTAAAAACATTATTCTAAATTTAGTTTGAGGTTTTTATTGTCACCACATAATGTGCCATCAGACTCTAATCCTGGCAAAGAAGGGAAGGAGTGGGTAGGGATGGTTGAATATTTTGGGAAGTGAGGAAACAAGAGTTCAAAGCAGATCAGTTCAATTCTGTTCCGGTTGTTAAAAAAAATGTTAAAATTTTGAGAAGAAATAAAAAGTGGGACATGGTTCTATTTATTTATGATGAAGACTAGAAAGTGTAGAAGTTTTAAATATATTAATTTTTTTAAAAAGTGCTAAACCAACAAGATTTTTAAGGCTACTGTACTTAGAAAAATGAAAAGAGGTTAGGTATTTCTTAAAGGCTTTCTTGATTTTTATTAAAATGACAAAGAGAAGGAAGAATTAGAAAAATGACAGAATATGAAGGACATTTCATTCACTGCAGTGAGAAAGAAGCTACATTGAATATATTAAGTAGTTTACTCCTTGAATGGATGCTTCTAGAATTAATTCTATTTAGAAAATCTCCTCTGAGTAACCTCTGAATGAGATAATATATTTAGTTTTCATTCATGATACCAAAACTGGAGACCAGAAGAAGCACTACAAATACATAACTCTTTCAGGTAGTCATAAAAGAGTTAACATTTCTTAATTCTCATGTGTTCTAGACATTGTCTCATCGACTTAATGCACATTTTCTTTACTGTTAAACAAATCTTATCTTACCAACTACATGCACACTTTTTAAGAACAACAATTGAGCTTTATATTTCTTCCACAGTTTATTGAACATAACAAGACCTTGTTAAACTCTCCTGAAAAGAAATTTATTTTTAGCTCTATAATGTTTTCTATAAATAGAAAGTAGATTACTGCTGTTTTATAAGTGTTGACATCAATTATAGCAAGAAGCTTACTTTATCTTATTGATAAATAGTTAGGAGCTTCTTAAAAATGAAGTAACAGGTTAGAGTGCTCTTCAAGGAACTTGAACACTGGTGTGAGCATTTAGCAAGGTTTTTGGAATTCTAAAGCTTTTTCACATCATTTACCTTTATCCTAATCCATGCAAATTATGCATCAAGATGATTATAGGTACTAGAAGCAATTACATGTGTCTAACCTATTAAAAGTGCTTTAAATTCCACATAAATTAAACCTGTTTCCAAGTGTTAATTAACTAAATGTATAAAAATTTGATTATAATTTGGTCTCTGGCATTTTGAAAATTATTAATCCCCTTAAATTATCTTCCCTTGTTGCTTCCCTTTTACTGAAATTCCCTAAATACAGTAAAATTATAAATCACATCACCAAAAAAGACAGTTTTCCTTTCCTGGATTTGGAAATTACAGTTGTTTTCAATTTATCGTACTTATCTCCAAGAAAATCATTTAATGTTCAAAAGCCCAAATTTTGGGAAAATAATGTCTGGAACTTTAAAAATGGAACTTATTTTCACAAAAATGAAATTATTGTTTGTTTCAATTTTAAAATTATACATTTTGGTCATACACTATGGTTTGAAAAAGTGCCCTAGGCAGGAATATGGGGAGCCTTAGCAAATGGTAACTTGCAAGAATATCTTTTATATTTTATGAAAGGAGATGCTGGTAAAATAGGTCCTAACTTCCCTTTATTATAGATCATCATTTTATGAGTAAGGCCATGTAGTTATCCTCCATTGAAATGAGGGTGTGTCAAATGTGAGAAATTTGTATATATTTTTTTGATGGGAGGACTTGGATGATATGTACCTAACTGATAATGCAGATTAATTGCATGCTTGGCATATTTCTATCTCATCTATTCATATTGAAAACATTATGTAAGTTTTACATGTCAGATATGTAATTAAAGAATCATAGTCAAGTAACATTTTGTGATCCCTTTAAATTTGTTTTTAAACAGTCATCTTAAATTCTTACATTCACTTATATTCATTGTAGATATTTTGCAAATGATTAGGTCCAAAGAAAAAACAACAAAAACCCATAAGCTCTATTACCCCAAAATAACGCTTTGAACAATTGTTCTTCTTTGAATGTGTTCCCCCAAAAGATGTGTTGAAGCCCTAACATTCTGTACCTGTGAATTCAGCTTTATTTGTAAATAGTGTCTTTGCAGATGTAATCAATAAAAGGTCATTTTGGATTATGGTGGGCCCACACAGACATCTGATGATAATGAGGTAGAAATTAGAGTGATGCACCTATAAGTTAATGAACTCCAAGAACTGCTGGCATCCGCCAGAAGCTAGGAAGAGGTAAGAGAAGATTCTTCCCTAAGACTCAGAGGAAACCTGGTATGCTGACACTTCGATTTGATATTTCTAGCCTCCAGAACTATGAAAGAATAAATTTCTATTGTTTTAAGCCACCTAGTTTATGGTACTTTCTTACAACAGCCCTAGGATGCTAATACTTAGTACATGTCCTTCTGACCACTGATGAATACTGTTATCAATGCTATTTCATACCTTGACTTGTTTATACATTACTATCAACCGACTGTTTGTATTCCAAACTCATATGAAAACTAATCCCCATGTGATGGTATGTGGAGGTGGGGTCATGGGGAATTGATTAGGTCATGAGGGTGAAGCCCTCATGAATAAGATTAGTGCCTTATAAAAGGGACCCTGAGAGCTCCCTTGCTCCTTTTGCTATGTGAGGACATCTCACCAGACACCGAATCTGCCAGTGCTTTATCTCAGACTTTTTAGCTTCCATAAATGTGAAAAATAAATTTCTGTTGTTTTATACATTATCCAGACTGGTATTTTTTTATAGAAGCCTGAATAGACTAAGACATACATATATCATAGATACTATTTGAAGTCATCAAATGTTCTTTAAGTAAACAATTATCAATAATCACTAGTTTAATATAAAGAGCTCATTCTCTAGTTATATGACCATTATCCATTCATAGAATTTTAACTTTTTTATTTGCATGCTCTTTTATTAAAAGTATATGTTTGATATGAAAGAATGAATGTTAATATTTGGGGAACTACTTATTTTTGAAAAAAATTATACTGAATTAAATTGAAAGATACTGATTATTGACAAATACATTTGGCTTTGGAATTATATTTAGTTATAGTCACATGTTTATTTTATTGTAGCTAAGTAAATAAATATTTTATTTTTCTATTATTTTCTTTTTTGAAAACTATGGTAGATTATTCTATCTATCCAATTTGAAAGAAGTTTATTAAAATATATGATTATAACTACAATTTATTAACATTTTACATATCTATTATTTTCCTCTATATGCTTAAATTCTATTTAGATTTATGCATGTACAATGTGATGCATATCTTCTTTGTGAATTGTGTCTTTGAAAGTTATCTGTCTTGGCCGCACTTTTTAATTTTTATTATTTCTTTAATATTTAATTTCTGAACATCTGTTGTAATATAAAAATAAGGTTTTAAAAAAATTATCTGACATAATAGTTTTAGAAAAATTTAATACTGGCAACTAAATCAATCTTATGTCTTTCTAAATTTTTATTTCATTTTATTTTTATTTTTTTATTTTATAGTGTTTTATTTTTTTATTACTGACTTGGTCAACTTACTATCTATCTTATTTTATCTCCATATTTATTTGTAATTTCTTTTGTACTCTTCTAATTTGAATACTTTTCTTCCTCAATGTTCATAATGAAATATATATCTCTATATTCTTATAGGCAAAAAAAGATACTTAATATCCTGTCCTAACTTTACTATCCAAAACACACTCAAAACCAACACATAAAACAGGTGATTTAAAATGTTCTCTTCAACACCTACCTACAAAAAGATTTTCGAGTTAATTTTTCTTTCTCTTTGTTTTCATTACCATATTCCCATAACTCTAAAGCTTTGCTTAAATACTTTATGTAATACTTTTAGCTCCAAGCCTTGACTAGGTTTAAGGTAGGTCTCCTCTTTTTCAAATGTTTTAATTAGCAAAGTTACACAATTTTATTTTTCTAGCACTGCCCATTTATGATATTAATATCTCTATTGTTATAAATATAATGTCCCCGCCAAAAAAAAATTTAGGTTAGGTTGAAGCCTGAACCCCAAGACGGAAACTTTAAGGGAGTAATTAAGATTAAATGAGGTTATAGGGCAGGATTCTGATGTGATAGGTTTAGTGTCTTATAAGAAGACACATAATAGAGCTCTCTCTCACTTTCTCCTCCAACACATGTACTGAGGGCAGGTCCTGTGAGGACACAGCAGAATGGTGGCTGCCTACAAACCAGAAAAAGAACTCTCACCAGAAACCAACCCTGTCAGACCTTGGTCCTGAGCCTCCAGAACTGTGAGAAAATAAATTTCTATGTTTAAGGCCCGAGCAAGCTAACACATCTATGTTTTAGGTTTTCTTAAAAAAAAAAAAAAAAATCAGAAGACTGCTAATGACACAGGATCCTTACACTTAATCCTTTATCTTCTTTATCTTATAGTTTACAATGTTCTACTCCTTCCAAATTTCCATTGTGACAAAGAAAGTTGATCTGCATACAGACGACTGTCTTCAAGATAAAAAATTATTTTCCTCTAATAGTAAAGTAGTTTTCAATCTCGTTGCCAAAATACTTTTTATTAAGGTTTCCTGATTCTGGTTTCCAAAACTCTAATGTTTTGTTTTCTTCAGAATTTTTATGGTTTTGATATGTTCATTCCTTGTTCATTTAATCTAGGGGTTGACATCTACAGCTCAAGGGTAATATCTGGCCTCCTGTCTGCTTATGTAAATAAAGAACACAGTTATGCTCATTCATCTCTATATTGTCTATGACATTTCTAAGATTTAAATAGTCACAGCAGAGACTTTATGGCCAGCAATGGCCCAAATATTTACTATCTGGCTTTTTTTTCTGAGAAATGTCCAACCCCTCATCTAAATCACTAATTAAATGTTGTGTTCACACCCTCTTCCTCTTCAGTACAGACAGAATAATCCTTAGGAAATGAATTTCCAAAACTCTCAGAAAGCTCTTATTATTTTAATTTAATGTCATTTTTTTCACCTGGTTTTATTTTATCAGGAGCTAATATTGCCTTCGAGAGCTCCATTTATAATTTCTCTTAATCGGCTAGCCCTAATAAATGTCTTATTTTTCCCTTTGCCTACCTATGACTCCAGTCAACTCTGAAGGTGAGGTGAATCTTGTCAGGTAGTTTAACTAGCAATAGCATTCAAGCAGAGGGTCACACTGTACACAGCAGCTCCCAGTGATGTTAGTCAGACAATAGGACAGAGTTTCTAAACTAACTTAGGGTGGGTGAAAAGGTAGTAGTAGAATGTAGAATTTCACGAATTCAGGGTTCATGGAGGGAAACCACAAGTTTCTGAAGGTCATAAAGGGACTGACCATCTCTATCATATACATGGTTTTGGCTGCAGCTCCCTTTCTTCCTTTATTTTGGAACTTCCTTTGAAAACCTGGAATGCAATGTCGGTGTTTACAGAGCATTACTTCCAAGGTGTTTCTTCCTTAGTTAGAGCTGGGTAAGTCACTTCTAAATGGACTGCTGTAAGACTGGGGGTGTTCATGACAAATGCATTTAAAATCAAGATTTTATAAATTGCAAAAAAGTGAATGGAAGCAAAAGTGGAATATAATCTTAGAAAATTGAGGAGGGAAAAGGAGTTCTATAAAGGAGGCTGCCCCACCCTTATGCCTGACTTTAAGTTGACTACAGAATACTTGATCTGGTGGGGTGGCTCCTGGAAGCAGATGAAACCAGAGACTGGTCCAAGTTCTTGGAATGTCTGGGGTTTTGGACAGAGGGAGTGAGTGCAGACTGTTTCTCCCATGTTAATGTCCAAATGAACCAGCGATCCCTGGTGCAATGATCAGAATTCTGCAATTCCCAAAGAGCACTTGACCTAAAGAGATGCATAAATCCCAAGCAATGAAGGTACATCAATCTGCGTGTGAGACTGCATGACCACCTGCTCATTCTCTGCAAGCTCACAAAGCATCTCCAAATTCCTGTTAATGGGTTAGTATAAAGCTTTGCAAAAACATATTTTGGGAACATAATGGAAAGCTAGCTTTATATTAAATAGCATAAATCCAAAGAAATAAACAGATACAAATGTGACATAGAGAAGCCACATGGGAGAGACAGACATCTGGAATGACCTTTTGATGGCCTGTGATGAGTGCTGCAGTAAATGTTTGCTTAGGTGTTATCAGAGCATCAATTTGGGGCTAGATCAAGTTAGTAACTGCTAAAAAAAAACTTTTAATGGTTTTCTTCATCAACTTTAATTTTCTTTGCCTGAATTAAAAACGCAAGATAAATTCTCAGCTACACAAGGTCAATCTTTCTAATAAAACAAAATGTAAAATCTGTGACCATATATCATTCAAGATTACAAATGTATTTTATATATTTCTTTTTGATTTTGATGGTAAATTCTTTGAAGGAGAGGTCACATCTTACAGTCTTTATTATAACCTCAGAAAATATAACAGGTCAATATATCAATTATAATTCACTAAATTATTTGTAAACCAGCTCTGAACAAAAGATTCAATAAGTTTATGTTTGGTAGTGTTAGGAAAACTACGCGTAGAAATAAAAAAAAAAAATTCTGTCTATTCTGGAAAGCCAGAATTTTATTTAACCTTTTGTTAGTGAGTCAGACAAATCATATTTATTTTTTAAATAAATTAAATTTTTGTGTCTTGATTTGTACAAACTAACTAAAAAAATAGGCTTCTTTTGATAGCTTTTTTTTCTGCATAGAAAGAATAAATCAATGCTGTTTTTAAATGTTAAATTCTTAGTGGTTTTAAAAATAAAGTGAAAACTACACGTTGACATCCTAGCATGCAATAGAAACACACTGAGCCTCAAATAGTAATATTTAGTGCCATTTCTTATCCTATTACTGTTACAATGAAGATCGACTTCAACTAATCTTCCTTCACACAGTTCAATTTCACAGTATAATTCCAGATAAATGGACAAAAATAAGCTAAATATTCTGTACACCAACTTCTTTGCAGCAATGATTTATTTCCCTAATAAAAAAGTAACCAGTATTCTCTATTTTGAACAAGCATGATATAAATAATATAAAGTACAGAAGATGAAAAAAAAGGTAAAGGCCAACATATTATATACAGAAAATGAGTTTTGTATCATAGGTTTAAGAATCTGAGGACCCAAAGTTCACTTCAATTTGCACTCGAGTGAATTGGCCTAAGAACCCTGAGGTAAAACAAAAACTTATTATTGTTAGAAAATAGAATTGGCTATGCTATTTTATTTTAGTGAGTGTTTGCTAGACATGATAAACTGTACTCCACAAATGACTGAACTATCCTGATATCAAGACCGTAGTTTTGTTTCTTCTTTAAAACTTTAGAGCATACTGAATTATGTATTCTTTCCATTCAACAATATGTATGTTATAAAATCATATTAAATATAGATTATTCTCAGAAAATTTTATCATGTATTTTTCATTGTCAAACATAGTATAAGCAAAATAGTAGAATAATTGCCAATTTGTGTCAGCATTTGTATTTTAATTTTTTTCCTACCTTTAACATTTAGTATATCATAAGCTTAACATGTTACTCACAAAAATAAAATAAATATATTAGTTTTCAACTATTGCCAAAACAAAATACTACAAATGTAGCTGCTTAAAACAATGTATTTTTATTACCTCATACTTCTCTCTCAGTTCAACCCAGCTAAAATATACATGATGGATCTAAATTGTCTTTCTTTTTGGAGGCTCTATCAGTATTTCATCATCTTGTTGGCTGTCATGTGTGGGCCATTCTCAGCTTCTAGAGGCCACTCACATTCCTCAGTTTATAGACTCCTTTTTTTTTTTAAATTAAATTTATTGAGGTGACATTGGTTAATAAAATTTTATGTTTCAAGTGCACAGTTCAATAATAATCATCTGTATACTGCATGGTGTGTTCACCACCCACAATCAAATCTCCTTCTGTTACTATATATTTGACTCCCATTATATTTATCCACCTTTCCCTTCCTCTTTCCCTCCTTTTTCATCTTCAAACACACAGTGATGACTTAAATCATTCTCATGCTTCATATCTTTCTTGCCTCATCTTACCTCCTTGTATTTCTCTTATTGACATTTTGGCCTTCCTCTTCCACTTTTCTGAGCCCATGAGATTACTTATATTGGTCCCATCCAAATAACTCCAAAGGACCCTCTATCTTAAGGTAATTATAATTATATCTCTGAAGTTCATTTTGTCTTTTAAAATAACATATGCACAGCTTCCAGGGCTGAGGCTGTGGATATCTGAGGAAGGGACATTTTTTTCTGCCTCCTATAATAAATTTCTTGAAATGGTTAAGATTTCTTTATGATCTAGCCATTAAAGCAAGGCAAATTTGTCTTTTAAACTCCATCTCTTAACAAGCAATTTGAGTAAATTGCTTATTTTTTCAAAGGCTTAATTTATATGCTGATATGGATTTATATCTTTCTTATAATGTGGGTTTAATATAGTAAATACTTATAAAGTCCTACCAGAATATTTCATCACAGAGAAATAAAAATGGAATTTTTATCTCCATTTTTGTCTAGCCTTTACTCATTCCTGTGTATTGCCCCTAGAAAATAGATTTTTTCATCTTCTCTTTTTTATTCTAACATATCTCTCTGTCTAAACACATTAATTCACAAAGCTGATTGACCTCTGCTAGATCTTCCACAAGTAGGTACAACTTGATATATTTTGAACTGAACACATAATTTAACCTACATCTTCTCATATCTATCTACCTTCTACATTTGATGCTTAGGGCATGACATTCTAACCAACAACCAAGGCTAACCCCAGGGACTACCTTTGATGTTTTCTTCTCCATCACCAGCTCAGTCATCCATTAAAGTCCCATAGATGCTACCAAATACGCTCTCTCAGATTTGTCCATCTTTGTGGCTGGTGTTTTAATCGACCTTTTTAATCCTAGGTCCCTAAGCTTGTATTATTATCCACTAACATGAGTAAATTGAAAGGATACTTTTTAGTACTTGAATTACTTGATGTCTCAAGATTCAACACTATTTATTGACCACTGTCTAAACTTAAGACTCACTTCCTCCTCTGTGGACCAAGGTATCTTGCTGCCTTCTTCTATCATGGTGTGCCCTGATGATGCTTAAGTTTTTGCTTCAACTTGGCTAAATTATGGTGTCCAATTTTTTTTTTTTGGTCAAACACCAGTCTAGATGTTGCAGTACAGATTTTTTTAGCTATAATTAACATTGAAAATCAGTTGACTTTGAGTAATACTGATTATTCTCCATAATACCCACAGGCATCATTCAAACCATGGGAGATTTTCCAAAGAAAATAGAATTTTGTGTCAAGATTGCAACATCAAAAACTCAGAAGTTCTGTCTGATTTTTCAGCCTTCAAATTTGAGATCGCATTTTCAACTATTACCTGAATCTCCAGGTCTTTGGTTGTAATGCAGATTCTAAACTTGCCAGCCTTGCACATTTGTCAATTTGCTAAAACCCATCTCTCTCTCTCTCTACACACACACACACACACACACACACACACACACACACACACACACGCATGCACACATGAAAAATGTAGAGAGTAACCTAAATACAAGGTCATATATATTATATATAATATTATATAATAATATTCCTGTAACATACATTTTTATACAATAGGATATATAATATCCCCAAGTATAAAAAGTGAAAAGGCCAGCCTAGGGCTACCTCTATGGACAAATAAATTCAGCAGTTTTAAAAGTTAAATTTTTTTTTCTCATTTCAATCACTGATTCCCATTTATTTTGATTCTAACACCAAAATATTTAAAAACTCTTTACTTCTTCCATCAATTCTGATACAATCATTGTCTAACCTAGTCCAGTTTTCAGCAACTTATTCTACATTCATTCATTTTTCTCTTTTAAAATTTATCTTTCATTTAAGAGTAATTTTTTGACTTCAGGAAAAATTCTACATTTTCCCAAGATTTTATCTTCAGTCTCATTCCTCACTAATTTCCTCTCGTGCTATAATTTAGTCATTGTTTTTTATTTCTCTTCTTAATGTCTTCTCTTGTGCCTTTATCTGGGACACACATCACCATACAGTTAACTTCTATAGAAATTTGCATCTCGTACACTTATTTTACATCTTCCCATGGGCCTTTAAGTAGCTCTGTGGTACTTTCATTATATTCTTTGTTTGATTTTTGCATTCATTAAACTTAATCTTACCAGTTCAGTATTTCTCTGACCTTTTAGACTATATGCCTCACAAGGACAGAGATTGAGTTTGTGTCCTCATACCTGTATTCCTGTGGAGCACACAGATTTCCACACTTGATTAGTGTTCAATGCAGCTTTGATGAAGAATGCACTAATGAGAAGATATAAAGTGTAGTATAAGGAAAATAGTCAACAATGTTGTACTAAACATGTAAGGGGAATTAAGGGTATCAGATTTAGTGGGGTGGTCACTTTGTGAGTTATATAGATCTCTAATCACTGTACTATACAACTGAAACTGATATATTATTGTATGCCAACTGTAATTTAAAAAATTCATTGAAATGTACAATGTAATGAGCAATATTTATGAGCAACTAATTGTCTATTGTATCATATAAAGCTGAAAAAAATGCTCTAATAAATGTATGAATATCCTTCTCTTTCTTCTCCAAAGATTCTCCTCAGTGTTTCCTTTGCTCTGTAGTTAGATTCACTGCCCTTGAATGTAAAATTAAACATACCACCCTCTGCCTAAAATAATTCTATGGTTCTTCATTAATTTAAGAACGATGTTTACATATCTCACTATTGTACATTTGACCCTTATTGTTTTAAACTAGGGGGGAAAACACATATTTAAAAAATGAGACTTCTATAATTCCATTTTTTTCCTGGCAATTCCAATAAAGATAAGGCAGATGAAATAACAGAATTAAAATTATGGAAGCACTGTGGTTCCTTTAAATAGATTCTTCCCAACTTGAACAACTTCCCAGAGCACTGAGATTCCAGGAAAGTTCTCAGATCTGAGGAATCATAGAATAGAGTAAGTTTTTTTGTATTACTTTTGTCTTAAACTTTTCACCTCTACACTGCACAGCACATTTTTTCCCCCCACAATTCAGGAGAGGCAGCCACTAACAAAACACAGTCCTGGACATTTACCTCACCTTTTCTACACAGCATCACCTCCTGCCTTCTATTATTGTACTGCTGCCTAAACACACCAGATCCAGGGTCTATCCCACATCTCTTCTTCAGCAGCGTCAAGTTAACTGCAGTTGTTCAAATTCACCATATTTTTGGTCATTTATTCAACAAATATTAATAAAATGCCTTCTTCATGCCAGACAATAAGCTATCCTACCATGTTACAAAGCTTACATTCTAGTATCATGCATTTATATCTTACATAGACTAGAGCCTTTCAATAAAATGTAGTTACTCCAATTCTATATGGATAAGCGAATACTACCTTCAAACCCAGCTTAAACATTATCTTCTCATGAGGAATCCTCTAAATCTGTTCTCATGATTTTGTGCATACCATTATTACAGAACTTAATATGCAAAATTATAATTGCTGAGTTACTTTTCCATTCAAAGCTTTGATTACTTCACTGTGGGGTCTCTGTCATCATCATCTTTATATCTGCAAGTTTCATCTCTGTCTCAGATGAAACTTTTTATTTAAATGATACACAATACTAAATCACTTTAAAGTGCTACAGTTATACCTGATAAAGGTCACGGGGAAAAGAGAATAGTACAGATCATTTTGAGTTATGGACTACTAAGAAAATGTTAACAGTGGGTGTCTGGTTCAAGGGTATATTGATAGAAGAGTCTTTGATAAGACTGAGTACAAGCTGTACCAAATCATCCTTGATCCGGTTCTATTCCGGCTACAGATGTGTTTGTACTCATAGAAATGTCTCTCAGGAAGTGAAGTCAGTCTCTGTAGATTAAATTGCTTTTTGATTAGACTTAGTGATTTCAAGTCTCTTTTATGTCTCTCTCTCTTTTTTTTAAAATGAGAATCATACTTCAAGTTCAGTTCAGTCTAGGTTTCTACATAGATGCCCAGATATGGAACTTAGAGTAGCTCATACCTTTTATATAAGGATAGGCCACTCAGATCTTTTCCTTTATTGCTCTCCGAGCCTGATAAAATTGACCATTCTGGATGTTCAAATTACTTGATCCAACCCTAATCTGATCCAATGAAGAAGCATATGTTCTGAACAGACTTAATTTGAAGAGACCTTAATTTGAGACCATAAAGAAGAAATATGTCCCTCTTAGCCCTCATCTCCCTGGTAAGATGTCCTTATGATTCACTTCCACTGATGACTATGTCAGTACTCTTCTCAGACTATCAGCCCATCTGGACTGAGCTCTGTCAAAATTTCTTCATAAGTATTTGAAAGCTGAGTGAAAGACTACCTCTCTAACTATCTTCCTGATGAGCAGGAAAATATACACATAAAATTTTCCTTTTAGCTGACTCAGTTTTGTAAGCTCACATCTTCATTTAGTAGTCTCTTATAGCAGGTAAAGATATAAATCAGCATAATAGAGGGCAGCAGGAAGCTGGCAGGCAGATTATAAGAGGATTTTACTCTTATCTTTTCCAAGGGTAGAATTTATCTATTCATCACCAGCTTAATTTTCTAAATTTACTATTAAAACATGGTTCAGCTGGTACACCTAAGTAATGAGGTTCATCTTTTAGAATCTGGGAAAGCGTGTGTTGTTTAAAGCAAAAGAATCTAACAACTTAGTCATTCTAACTCCCTTTGGCTCATCAATAACTATGGTTAAGGTCATCTTTGTTACTATCAGTTTTGCGTAACATGAATAAATTTAATAGCTATTTCCCCACCATCTATTGATTAAAAACTACAATTTTAAGTGTTTTATCTGTCTGAAATTAAATGTATAGCTCAGTAACAAAGTTGACCTGCTGATAGAATATACATCATAAACAGTATAGCTGTTAAAAACACAGATTGTAGAGTCAAACTGTTCGAAACCTGGCATCACCCCATATGGACGAAGGAACTTGGCATATATCACTTAGTCTCCTTAGGCTTAGTTTTTGTGAAATGGTGAGAATAACAGAAACTATGACAATGAAGTGAGGATTAAATTAAATGATTAATGGGAAGTTCTCAGCACAGTGCTTGACTCAGAAAAATGCAAAATACATATAGAACTCTATGATTTATGCTCTGTGTTTTAAAAGAGAATTGAACTTGGATAGAGAGAAATAAGAAAATGATGAGTCTGCCTAATCCTCCAATATATATGGAAGATGTGGCATTTCTTTTAAAATGATTGTTATTTCCAAACTTCTATGACAAGAACCAAACACCCACTGATATAAAACATTTGTGTGAGATTCTTTAGAGCAAAAAAACAAATATTACTGATGGTGATATAACTTTGGAAATTTAAGTAAATTGGCTATACATTCTGTCTCTCTAATAGAATCTAGATTTATTTTTGTTGTCATGGTATAATAAATTGCATCCTTTTACATTATCGAAAGTATTTAGTTTAAACAACAAATTACGTGGCCACACTAATTTTAAAGACATAGAATTATATAAACATTCTCTAGGCTCTCAATTAATTTTGTTTTTGCTCAATCACATATTCCACAGATAGATTGAGACAAATTATAAGAAAATTATATATTTATTCACTAATCAACAGTTCTATTGTTTAAGTGACCACAAGCTATTATTTATTACATTATTATTGGTAATCTTATTTTCATCAGGAGATTCCAAATGCAATATTCAGTCAATGTATTTCTAACTCATGAACCCACAACCTACAATAAAAATTTTATTAAATTTTAAAGCTATTTCACAAAAAGGGAAGCAATTTTTAAAAAAATAATAGTGACCTAGGCTAGAGGTAGATATTCCAAAATTACATTTCTATGGTAATGAGGCTAAACATATTAATTGAATGTGAAAAGCCCAATAGTCCAGGGTTGTTTTAAAATTCATGAGTTGTCCTGCTATTGCTAATCATTCAAATCATTTTTTTTAATCAAATGACTGTATTATATATTTATATGCACAAAATGCCTATTTCATGTTTTAAACTGCAAAGTAAGAGAAATATAATCTATTTTGGGAGACAATTCTCCATGGACTTCATCTATGTTAGCACATCATGTGACCAGAGACACCAATAGCCTTTTTCCAGACTACTTTTTTATGGATGTTTATATAACAAATAACCTTATTAGATAGAGACAGAGTATCCTTCTGGAGCAGAAGACAGTTGTGTTAAAGTTTAACAAAGATAATGTCTACCCCCTGAGCAAAGTTTGGGCAGATATGCTTGCATCTCATTATAAAAAGTTAGTTTCTCAGGTTTGGGATTCCTCAGCTGTGATGAAAATCACAACACTTGTAGCATCCATCCAAGCCCTCTGCATTATGTCCATGGGATTTGTGGTACATGGAGAACGATGTGCATATAAAGCTCATATTGCCTGTTCTAACATAATAATAAAGTCCTTTCTCTCTGGCCCAGGAGTCTTGAATCTTCTGCCAGCATTTATCAAACTGTGGCAGTCTCATTGGTTAGTTTGCAAGCCACTTCTCTTCAGTGAATCGTAATAAGAAACATATTAACACAATGTATGTGACATTTACTTCTTTTGTACATAGGCATGCTAGAGTGTTCCCAAGGACACAACAGCACAAACACATTTGTGTGTATTCGCTTAAGATCTAAACTGAGTTTTCTGGGAACTTCAATATTCTCCTCCACTTTGATATAATCACTCTTACTTTTCCCTCATTTAACACAACCAGGATATAAATATAAAACTATAAATTTTTTATAAGTTAAAGATGCTTTCGCCTTTGCAAAGATAATTTTTGGAGGTTAAATAAACAATAGAAGAAACATAACTTGTTATTCTAACAGATTCATTTTAAACCTTAACACTGAATCTCATTCTTCTACCAATTCCAACTGAGACTTTTCTTTCAATTCCAGTCTTTTTGATACTATTTTCTAAATGTCAGCAGTAGGTGCCCATGACGTTTGCTTGTTCTCTTTCCTATGGTATCTCTGCTAATGATATCACCACATCTCTGATTTGTCCAGATTGAAACACAAGAGTTATCCTCAGTGTTTCTCTTTTCCTCCACATAGTCAAATCCATTATATTTCAGTTAAATATGACACATTGTTTTTTGTCTTCATCCCACTGCCATTGATTTTTATTTAACTCTTTATTATCTGTAAACTGAACTCTTGATTCTCTTCAGTCACCAAAACAGATGCAATACAGAAATTCATGGGAACTTGACTGAAATGTCTGAATGTTAGGCTAACGAAAATTCCAATATTCATTTTTCACACATGGCTAAGACCAACTATATATTGATTAGATTCCGTATCCCTTTCATTCAGGAAACATTTTTTCCCCTTTTTTCCTTTTCATTTTCCTAGTTATAACTTCAGAGTTTGCTTTTTCCCTATTTGCTTTTACCCACTAAGTCTCTGTTATCTGGGAATTCCTCAGATATTAGACAATGACAATCATTTTTTTGTTGTTTTTACTTAAACAACTTTCTCTAGAGAAAATTATAAATACCTACTACTTTTTATAGTCCCCCAATCTGAAAACTCATCCTCTTTAAGACATCTCGCATGCTAATTAATTGTCTTTTTCGTAGATATTATCAGCCACTACTTAAATCCCATTCTACTCTGTAGCAGAAAATGCATGTATTTTCTTAAACTGTTCCCAATATAGTTTAACAATTAAATGTATTACTCTTCTCTGATTCCACCAACCATGATTAACGCTTCAATATACTTCAAGCAAGACATTTTCTTTCAATCTACACTAGCTTTTGCATATACTCATTCTTTTTCGTGTATCACTCCCCACCCCCTTTATTTTATTTATTAAATTCTAACAATTCAGTATAAATTTCATCTCTTTTTGAAAACTTCCAGGACACTTAGGAACAGAATTAGTTGTTCTATCTGCTTGGTTTCCACAAGATTTCACATTTCTTATACAAATTCTAGACTCCGATTAGATTTTTATTTCTTCAAGGAAAATGACAGTGTAGTATTTACAGATCCCGTACTTACTATTATTCACAGGTTTTCTCTCTTCATGGGCAAACGATTTTTTTTTTCAAATATCAACTTGCCTTGATCAAGTTTTTCAAAAAGAACTCTGCATTCTTACTGATGCCCTACAAAAGTGGAATCAATAAATATAAATACAAATAATTTTTTTTTCTACTGAAATGAAAAGTACAATAAGAAAATACAGGGTAAGATACTCAAGTACTCTCTTCTCATAAAGTTTGTCCATTTTCACTAATGGATGTCAAATGTTACACAAACTTAAGTTTTTCCCTCAAACTTAATCAGATTTTATTGGATATCACTGGCTAGCTGTATGGTGCTTGCTATTATTTTTTAAAAATCAAAAAATTCTCGTGAATCAATAATCTCCTTACTGTAGTAGGGAGATGTCTAAGCTGTCCCCTAATATTCCCTTCCCTTGATGGTACCCATTATATAATCCTCTCCTCTTGGGTATGGATGAGAACTGTGATCTGCTTCTAACAACAGGATATGGCAAAGGCGATGGGAGAACATTCTCAGGATTAAGTCTTACACTATACAAGGCTCTGTAAGCAGAGCAGAGACAGAGAGAGACTCCTGCTGGGCTAGAAGAAATAACCCTCCATGCTATTAATTGGGAGGACTGCAGTCGACCTTTAAATGCTGAAGATCACAGTCACACAGCCACAGGATGTTTTGTCAACAACCTAAGTGAACCTGAAAAAAGATACTTTCCAGTTGAGCCTTAAGATGACAATGTAGCTCAGCTGGCAACTTTACTACAACCATATATGACCTCAAGCAAAAACCTAGCTAAACTGTACCTGGGTTTCTAAACCACATTTTATGTGAGGTAATAAATGTGTATTGTTTTAGGCCACTAAGGTTTTCTTTTCTTTTCTATTTTCTTTTAAGTAATTTGTTATACAGCTTTAGAAAACTAATACAGAGCAATAATAGAACCCTAATACACATACTATTGGCTGCTAAAGTCAGATACAATCTTCTTTTCTTTATTTCAGCTAGTGTGAATTATTTTTGAGTAAATATTGCAGTAAAATTTTTTCAGAATTCAAAGAATCTTAGAGACTATTCAAGAATTATTTTAATAATCTTTAATTTCTACTTAAGATATTATTTAAATATATTCTTATTTGGTCACATACATTTCAGTCTCCAACTTATAAGATTTCTCCCATTTTCTCATGTCTTATTGTTCTTGACCTTTCACTCCCTGAAGCTTGTGTACTCTGAAGCTAAGTTATCCTAGCAATAGGCACATATAAGCACATTTTTATACAATATATAAGAGTTAAGATTTTAACTACAGTTGTTTAAGAATGTTGCTTCTTTAAACTTTGGCTTCTGGTCTTCACAGTTCCCATTTTGTGAATAAATTTGGATGGTTATAGTCATTTTGGGAATCCAGCCACGGAAATATGATTTGGAACTCAGTTATAATTTAACTTAATATATTTATGTGCCCCGACCCGCGGGACCTAGTTATTCGTGGGGGGGCGAGGAGGATCCAACCTGAAAGAAAATGGGCGAGAAAGAGGAGCGGAGGCAAGACAAAGTTCTGATCAAGCCTCAAAGTTTATTTTTCAAACAAATGAATTTATACAGTGGAGACAAAGGGGGGCAGGTCTCCTAGGTGAACGGGTGTTTGGCACAATCTTA
>PVKZ01006519.1:0-34050 GCA_004027375.1 Macroglossus sobrinus | reverse complement strand
CCCTTCCAGAAGGCTCCCTGGTGAGAGTTAGCACCACCCTCCCAACCCCTCAGTTCCCCCTCTGCCCTCATGGGCAGCCGTCTCCCCACTGGCACTGGAGAGTGTGGGTGTCCCCAGCTGGACCTTGAGCTCCTTGCGGCCAGGGGAGGGCTTCTCTGTCTCCCGGTCGTGGGCGCCCAGTGCAGGACTGGCCTGGGAGCCACCCGTAGGTGTCTGCTGGCATCTGGCCCTGGGGACATCTGGGTTCCAGAGGTGGCAGATGACAGGGAGGCCTTGTACAGTAGTAGAAAGTGCACTCAGAGTTAGAGGACCCAGATTTAGATCCTGTGCCACCACCCCAGTTCCAGTCACGTCACCTCTCTGAGCCTGGACGTGCCTGTCTGTAGAGCGGGGACACCGAGGTGCGGGTTACCGTGGCGATCACACGCGCTGGCGTGAACGCCCATGGTCCTCCACGGGGCGAAGGGTGCAGGCGTGCCGGCCATGGGCGTGTCCAGGGGATCAGGTTGCAGAGCCCTCCTGTGAGGACGGTCCCCAGGGTAGGGACGGTCCCCAGGGAGGTCAGCCCGGCCGCTTGGACCGAGGGGCAGCTGTTTTCTCGTGCGTCCCGGCAGGCCACAGTCAGAGGCTCATGTGCTGGGTGTCATAGGGCCCGGGGCAGCACGGTGGGTGAATGCTCACGGGGCCGCCCGAGGGGACCGGGGTCCTGCTCCTCTTTCCCGGACACCAGCTCATCGTGGTGGAGTTGCTCGCACCACTCACGTGGTCATTTCTCTCCCGCCCTCACTTTTTAAATTATTGTCAAATATACATAATGTACAATAGACCATTGTAGCCATGGCTGCGTGTACAGCTCACGGGCATTAAGTACATTCACAATGCTGTGCATTATCCACCTCCAGAACTTTCCCATCGTCCCAAACAGAAACTCTGTCCCCGTTAAACACTCACTGCCCACCTCCCACCCCCAGCCTCTGGTAACCTCCATTCTACTTTCTGTCTCTGTGAACTGAACTGTTCTAGGGACCTCAAGTAAGTGGAATCACACAGCATTTGTCCTTTCGTGACGGGCTAATTTCACTCAGCATAATGTCCTGAAGTTTCATCCATCTTGTGGCACGTGTCAGAAGGTCCTTCCTTTTTCAAGGCTGACTAATATTCCCTTGGATGTATATACCACATTTTGTGTATCATTCATCAGCTGATGGACACGTGGGTTGGTTCCACCTTTTGGCTTTTGTGAATGGTGCTGCTGTGAGCACTGGGGTGCAGATATCTGCTCGAATCCCTGTTTTCGGTTCTTTTGCTTACATACCCAGGAGTGGAACTGCTGGGCCACCTGGGAGTTCTTTGTGTCACCTTTTGAGAAACTGCCACAGTTTTCCAAATGGCTATACCCTTTTACCTTCCTCCCAGCAATGCATAAAGCTTCCAGTTTCTCCACATCATCACCAGCTCTTATTATTATTTTTCATGTATAGGCTTCCTTGTAGGTATGAAATGCTCTCATTTTTTCATCAAGTAATAAACAGTCGTTAAAAAAAAAAAAACGCCCACACGAAATGCACTAGGAAGCCCTTCAGCGTGACTGGTAGGCGCTTCTGTGTTACGAACCTTTTCCGTTTTACTTGTCCATGAGATGATACACATACATGCATGAAACCTTCCCATGGACATCTTTTAAACAATACAGAGCAAATGAAAGCGCCCTGTGAACCTACCCCCCCGTCTCAGACACCTACCCCCATCACAGACACGTGAGCATTTGTGAAAGCGTCATTTTTCCTTTTTGTGTGTGTTAAAATATTGTCTTACTTTTGTTCAGTGACTTAGATTTTTTTACTGAACAGCTCTCTCCAGCCTTTTTCCCTGTTGCTATTTATAGAGCTATGCTGTTGTATTATTTTTATTTATTTCACCGAATGGGTGGGTTGTACTTCTAAAAGCATACACGCTATGATTAAACACAGAACATGAGGTGCGGTGTCTCACGCGTGCTGCTCTGTGCTGGCAGCGTGGGCAGCACTGGCCATTGTCAAGAACAGTGTGTCTCCCGCTCCAGCCTCGCAGTCCCCCCAGCTGGACATCCGGCCTCTCAGGCGGCTTCCGGGGGCCAGGTTCCCGCCTCGCTGACCTCCCGTGTCTCTGCTCTGCAGGCCAAGAACAAGGAGACGGGCGCCTTGGCTGCCGCCAAAGTCATCGAGACCAAGAGTGAGGAGGAGCTGGAGGACTACATCGTGGAGATCGAGATCCTGGCCACCTGTGACCACCCTTACATCGTGAAGCTCCTGGGAGCCTACTACCACGATGGGAAGCTGTGGGTAAGGATGCCACCTGCCTGCCCCTGGCGGCCCTCGTGGCCTGGTCCTGTGGTCCTCAGCTCTTCCTTAGCATCTTCTCGGAGGGCAAGGTCTGGGGGAAGGAGAAGGTGAAGTCGGGGGACTCTGGGTCCCCTGCCCTCCCCTTTTTGCAGAACCTCCCCACTTCCGGGGTGGGGGAGACAGTGGTTCAGAGCAGCAAGGAACTCGGAAGCTCTCCTGCCTGGCCTTGAATCCCAGCTCTGCCGCTTGCAGGTTGGATAACCCTAGGCAAGTTCATGACACTTCTGTGCCTCCGTTTTTCCGTCTGTAAGATGGGGATGATAATCCCACATAGCTCAGCGTCGTTACGGGGATTAAATGGGCTAATTCACTTGGCACGTGTAAGAGCGTGGCGAATGCTGGCCGTTCTCTTAGTCGTAGCTGTAGCGTTGTTACTGCCACTGCTGTGGCTGCCACAGGGGGATGCCTTTCGGTGGCACCGCTAACGGAGGGGGCCCTTTAACAGCCCCCCGTTCTCCATCTGCAACCTCATATTTTGGTATGAAGGTGCAGCTTCAAGCCCCACCTTCCAAACTCAGCATTGCCCCTCAACTCTGGAGGGATTCTGGAGTGCCCCTGCTTTGGGGACGAGCCTGCCCTACTACCCCATGTCTCGCCAACTGAGGTTCCATTGCTGCCTCTCAGTTTATAAAACCCAGACTTCCTAGAAGGTCGTGTGTCTCCAAACTTATTTCTTATGTGTAAAACAAAGTATTTATATCCCGAAAACTCAGTGCAACATTTGTAACAAAATGATGGGCCCGCAGAATTCTCAGGTGCGTCCTGGATGCAGCCAGACAGCTTGTCGCTGTCGAATGACATGGAGATGCTCTGGGGAGGGAGCAGGGGGTGCAGGAGCTGGGAGCGGCCAGGCTCATGTCACCGCCTGCAGCACCATTCATTATTGTCAGTTGTTAATAATGACTTGGGGACTGGGGGGCGGGAGGGTGTTCTAAGCATTTTACCTTCTATTATGCTACTCTATTGTGTACTGAGAAAACGTTACTATGTCTTAGTTACATTTTAGGGAATCAGTGGAGGGTTTGGAGTTGACATGTAATACTTGATAATTTTCCTGCTTAGAATAATGGGAACTAGACCCCCACTTGGCTTTTTTTTTTTTTTTTTTGCACGGGATGACTGGATTTTAGGAATAGAACTTCTGACACTTAACAGGGAAATTGTTTCATTTGAGAAAAAGATCCTGGCTGTCTTAGAAAGCCAAAGGAGAGTTTAGAGGCCACCGCTGAGGTTTATCCCTCCCATTTCACAGAAATGAAGGAAGCCACTGTCTGGCGGGGGTGGGGTGGGGTGAGGGTGAGAACTTGGCCCCCCAGTTCCCCACAGAGCTCCGTCTGCTACACCCGGCTGCCCCTTTGCTCTCTGAGCGTCCCAGATGTCCCGGGGGGTGGATAAACCACCACCACCTGACTGCCAGCTGCAGGTATCAAAGGCCTTCCTCCAGGCACATGGAGGGGTGAGCAAGGCAGAGAGACTGTCACCTCCCAGAGGAGGGGACAGAGCCACAGAGAGGGCAGGCTCCTTGGTCACAGTCACGTGGCTGAAGCTGCTGCCTTTGTGTTTTCTCTGTCCTGGTTTACGGAACTGCTTTTTTAAACGCTTTTTCTTTTAAGAAAGCAATTACAGTTGAACCTTGAACCACACGGGTTTGGACTGTGTGGGTCCACTTACACGTGGACTTCTTCTAGCCGATACTGTGCTGTTTCCGATCGCGGTTGGGAGTGCGGATGTGGAGAGCCGGCCGTGCATCGGTCTTTGCCATTTTATGTCAGGGACTTGAGTATCCGTGGAGTTTGGTATTTCGGGGGGTGTCCCAGAACCTGTGCCCCCGGATACTGAGGGACAACTGGTATAGTTAAGTTTTTGGGGAGTCGAAAGTTTCATGCGGATTTTCAGCTCTGCAAGTGTTAGCTCCCCTAACCCCGACATTGTTCAGGAGTCAACATATGATTCTCAGAGAAAAATGGAGATACCATCCACATTTTTACACCAGAGAAAACCACTGCTAACTCTTGGAATGTGTTTTTCTAGACCTTTTCTACACATATACATACTCAGACCCACAATTAAAAAATAAATAAATAAAATAAGGTGAATTTATACCGTACCTGTTACTTTCACCGTTCAGTTTTTATTTAAGATATATTCACTTCTCATGTCAGTGGGGAAATACCTGCTTCTTCATTCTTCACGGCTGTATAGAAGTCCCCCTTCTGACTGTTCTGATCTCTGTTTTGGGGCATTCAGGCTGCTTCCTTTTTTTTTTTTTTTCCTGTTATAAACAGCTGTGAGGGACATCTTTAAATTTTTGTATTCTTGCCTGAGAACCTATTTAGGAGAATTTTAAAGATTTTTAAGTGTTACCAAACTGCCTCACAGGGCCACTTTTGACATTGTACAAAGGAGTTTTCTCCTCTGTCCATCCACCTACCCATTTGTCTGTCCATCTGTCCTGCTACCCATCTGCAGCCTTTGTGGGCCTGCTGATCAGGGACCTATTAAGAAAAACATCTTTCGTGCCTCTGTTTCCATTACTGATTACGGATGGATACCAACCAAGTTCATTACTTTCCCAGGTCCAAAGGTAATACCAGCAGCTAACATTTGTAGAGGGCTTACTTGTGCCAGCCTTTTTGCTATGAGTTTTACTGGCATGATGTCATTTAATCTTCATTCTATGAGGAGGTTGCTTTATCCTTGTCTTACCGATAAAAATGAGAAACAAAGAGGCTAAGTAATGCCCCCTATCCAAGGCCACACGGCTAGAAAGTGGCAGATAGAGGAAAAAAGGACATTTTGTAACTGGACTGCAACTGTGTCTGAGGTGGTTTAAATAGATACACCGGAAGTTTTTGTCCCAAAGTTCTCACTACGTAGACCTTGAAAGGTGCCATCCCCTCATTCTGGGGACTTGGATTTTAGACACTGTGACGTCAAGGAAGGTGACAGGAGGACTGGGCAGATCGAGATGGACAGAGGACAGCCGGGCCGTGGTGTGGAGGTGTGAAGGGCGAGGCGTGTTTGGATTTGGGCAGCACGTAGTGGAAGGTGAGGACAGGAAGTAGTTGGGGCCATGTCCTGTGGGGTCTCGAAGGCCAAGGTGAAGAGCATGCACTTGACCTTTTAGATCGGTGGTTCTCAAAGTACAGTCCTCGGACCAGCAGCGGCACCTGGGACCGTGTTAAAAATGCAGGCGGTCCGGCTCCCACCCCAGACCTGTTACATCAGAAGCCCCAGGGGTGGGCCCAGCTGTCTGTGGTTGAAGCAAATTTCCGGGTGACTCTGGTGCTTGTTTAAAATCGAGAGACTCTGTTTTAGGTAGTAGGGACCCAGTTGCGATTTCCCCAGGCAGAGACACACATTCTGTGTTTCAGAAAGAAATCCCATTTGGTGAGAAGGGACTGGGCCGGAAGCCCAAGGGCGTGATTTGGGAACAGCTTTTGGTCGGGAAAGGCGTCAGAGGCAGGAACATTTGACCTGGGTCCTGAAGGGTGCATAGGAGTTCTCCAGAAGGGCAAGAGACGGAAGGAAGGGCAGTCTACACCGGGGGGCAGCATGGGCAAAAGCGTGGGAGGGAGAAGGCGCGTTGTTCTGAGACACGGGCTTGAAGGATGCACCTGCTTTTTTTGGCATTTCCTTCCGTGTGATGGTTCTCGGACACGTCTCGTGGGCAGGCCCAGGCCTTCTGTGTGGCTCGAGGAGCCAGCTCTTCCGTGTGGGTGTCTTTGACGAGGCCAGCCCTGCACCTGGGGTCTGCTGTCAGGAGTGGGGCTTTGGGATGAGAAATGGGCTGCCGCTCGAGCATCCTGGGGGATCCTTCCCCAGCCGGGCATCCAGGGACACAGTGCGCCCCCCTGAATGGGGCGGGGTGGGGGGCCTCCGGATGTCACCACAGCACTCCGCCTGCAGACTGACGAGATGAGCTCATTTTCCTCCAGAATTTGTAAAATCCTTCTAGTGGTTTCCTGCGACCACTTCTGCTTTTGAATTCAAATGGTGCAAATGGGAGGAAAAAACAGCCCAAATCATTCGAGACCAGTAGAAATGTAACGTGAGCCACATGTGTAATGTAAGTTTTCTAATAGCCACATTAAAAAAAAAAGCAACAAGAAACTGATGAAATTAATTTAATATAATTTACTTAACGTAGCATATCAAAAATAGTATCACTCTGACATGTAATCAGTCTAAAAATGAGATAATTTACGTGTTTTCCCTTCTAAGCCATCACATCCAGTGTGTGTCTTATGCGTACAGCACGTTCTCGGGGCAAGAGCTACATTTACCTCAGAAATCTGTGTTCAGATGCCATAAAATGTACAGTTTGCCATAAAATTGATCTGTACTTCGATGTCATCAAATCTGTCGTCGACAAAATAGATTCACACCCCAAGTTGTTCCAGCATTCTTAGATGTCTCCCAGTCACAGACTCTAGTGTCAGTTTTTCAATTTCAGTTAATTAAAAGCGAATAAAAACTATACATTTTCAGCACTAGCCACACTGCAGGCGCTCCTCAGTCACATGCGCTTAGTGGCTCCTGTACTGGACAGTACACAGGCCCCTGGAAGGGAGTGGATCCTGCGTGGACCTCACGAATGTCCTCTGCTTAATCACTGGCCCTCCGCTCGTCAGCCCCCCTCCAAGCCCCAAGCCGGATTTCCGTCTCGGGGTGGGGGGGGCGTCTTTCAAGGGTTGGTCTCTCTTTCTACACGAGAGAGAGTGGCATTTGTGATACATGTGTAAACATCCACCCGTCTGGGAAGCCCAGCCCTGGTTTGTGGCATCTGCCCATTCCTGTGATGTAAATATTCCCGCCAAGGTCAGTGTCAAGCTCCAGAGGTGCCGTCCGGGTGCCGAGTTGGGGGAGGAGGCGCGGCAGCCCTCCGTGGCGGCGTCTTTCGGCCGAGCAGTCACAGGAGGTGTGAGTGCCGTCAGGAGCCCAGATGCCAGTAGAATATGCTAAAATCGCTCTGGCATTTTGAGTATCATCCTCATTTTTAAATATAATTTTAAAACAAAAAGGTTACAGAACAGTTTTTCATACTGCGTTTAACAACTGGCTCGTAAAAATTCCTGAAAGGTTCACAGTCGGTGCTCCCGAGCCAGTGACAGCGGTGCCTCCCGCGCCGGCCCAGACCACGGCCCAGACCACAGGGATGCTGACCACAGGGCTGCAGCCAGGCGTGACGCAGCCAACCACTCGTTTGAAAGATGAGCTTAACTGGGGACCAGAGAGGGTCTGGGATTCACCCAGGGTTCCCCAGCGGGATAGTCACAGGGCCAGACTCACGGAGGTCCCACTCATGGCAAAACCACCCTCACGAAAGCCCTTCCGAAACTCCCTGTTGCCCTTGGAATATATTTGCTGATGAGAGAACGTCCAAACCTCTAGAATATTTTTATAAGAATTTATTTGAGCGAAAAATTTGAGGACATGCCCAGAAGCAAGATCTCAGCGGGTCGAGAAGATGCTCCAGAGGATAGCAGGTTCATTTTACACGTTTAGAATCCAAGGAGAGAGCTAGGGAAGGTGGCGGCCTCCGTGGTGGCAGGTGTGGGGCGCAGGAGAAAGCAAAGCGGGGAGATCTCCGGGGCTGGATAAAAAGCAGGATGGAGGCTCGCATGCTTCTTTTACCTTGAGGGGTGCAAGGTAGTTCATGATGATCATTCACAGCTTGGGGAGCTGGTATTTGGGGAGCAAGATAACACTGAGGGGTGCTCTGGTCTCCTGCTGTGGTGCAGGGGGCGTGCCCCGAGGGGTCTGGAAAGGGAGATGACTGACAGTTCAAAAGTATGTGACCTTAGATGTACAAGAACGTCTCTCACGTGAGCTAAAGATTGACCTTTGCTGAGGAAGCTGTAGGCCTGGGATGGGACAGCTCCCCGTGACCTGCCCAGTTAGGAATTTGTGTTCAGACTTTAGATCGCTGAGCTGGTCAGGCCTGCCAGGTCACCCCCTGAGCTTGGGGGGTCTCCTCGGTTGCCCGCTTCTCATTCCCATATTCTATACCCATTACCTGGTACACGGGCTGATTCCAGTCTGCCGTCTGTCGATGCCTTCCCGGGCCTCTCCTCCAGCTCTTGCAAGCTTCTTGCAGGTCTTGGCTTATCCGGAGCCTCCCTCCAGACGTGCCCTTCCCGTGGTTACCAGCACAATCATCGCTTCTTCCCTGAGGCCTCTTAAGTTCTCCCCTGGTCCTTCCAGGTGGACTGGCCCTCCTCGCCCTCTTCTCTCTGCCACGTACGTTCGTTTGCCTCATCCTACCAGTCACATTTCGGGCACTTGAGAGTCTAGGTGTCTACCTCCTCCTGTAGACAGGACCCTGCCCTCGTCCCTCCCAGACGTGGTCCAGAGCAGGGGAGGAAGGAAGGTCCAGATGGATCTCCTCACCGCTCACCTCTGGTTGGCCCCGGGGGGACTGAAGTCAGTGCTGGGCAGTGCCCTGAACGCACCTCCTTCCTGAGGGCCTGCACCTGGGCTCGTGTCCTGGGCGTGGCGTGAGGGGCGGCCGGGACGTTTGGGCCTGGACAGGCCTTGTAAGGATAGAGGTTGGGGTCCTCTTAGGGACGCAGTGGCCAGGCTCAGTGACTTGTCCCGGGCCACTCGGGGGAACAGAGCCTAGGCTGGGACCCGCCTGTGCTGGCCGAGGGTCCAGGGGCCTTGTCCCCAGAGCCCACTGCTTGACTCCTGTTGTCTGCACCTGGGCTCTTCCGGCATGTTTAGCTGTGGGGTCCTCCTCTGTCCGACTCCTCACAGAAGTCCTCGTGGGCCTCCGGGAAAACAGCAGCTGCCCTCAGTTGGGGTGGCAGACCTCCCCCACTCCCAGGGGGCCCCCAGAGCAGCGCTCAGGCCTTGCACATTCCGTGTGGTCTACTCTGGGCTTCAGATCGTCTGTGGGTGGGAAGCTGTCCTGTGTGTTATCACAGGGTATCGAGCAGCATCCCTGCCCCCCACCCACGGGATGCCAGGAGCACCTCCCACGTCCCCAGGGGCTCAGCTGTGACGCCGACAAACTTCTCCAGATGTTGCCAGGTGTCCCCTGGCGGTGCAGAATCACCCCTGGTCGAGATCCACAGACCTCCCACGTGCGGCCTCCCTGCCATGGGCGACCCCCTCCTACCCCTTGGGGTCAGAGGCCACAAGCCACGGTTCCCACCTGTGTGCCAGACCCGAGAGTGAGTCGCAGACTTATGGTCTCAGGCCACCCCGGGCCTGCAGACGCGTTTTGTTGGGCACGTGTGATGTTTTAGAAATTCGTTGCCAGTGTTTTGTCTGAAGATGTCTCGTAAAATTCTGGCCTTCTGGCTGATTTCTCGAACGGCCTGGAGCTGGGCTGTCCAGGCTCCCCGGTCTGCGTGGCAGCAGTTGCCTGGGGGCTGAGCAGCGTCTGCCCCTGGAGGCTGTGACCCCCACTCAGCCTCAGGCCTGGCCGCGCCCTGACGCCCTCCCGACCCCAGGCTGAGGGCTGTTGGCCATGGGCAGGCGCCACGGTTTTTTCTGAAGTGGAAGTGAGAGGAAACATTTCTGATCCCAGGTCTCTGCACAGCTGAGGAAAGTAAAGAGAATCAAGGGGACTCTTCCCAGCAAAGTGCGTGAGTGGACACTTTTTCCATCGGTGCACCTGCTTCGCCCATACGTTCGGTGCCCAGATATGGTGGGTTGTAGCCCGGCCTCCTGGCCTTGGGAGCCCAAATATAGGTGTGCGAGGGGTCGGTGAACGTCCCATACACGTCCACCAAGGTGCGTGTGTCTGTGTCGCCCCGAGGGAGTGACTGCAGGCCTCTCGGGGTGTGGCGTCTCGTCCGACAGGGAACCTTCTGCGAAGAGGAAGTGCAGGGCCCAGGGTCACGGTGCAGGGCGTGGGCGGGAGCAGCGCTCTGGCCACACGCGTCCACGTGACCCCACGTCGCCGGCCAGGCTTCCTGTGGCTTGCTGCTTTGGGTTCAGAGGCCAGCTGTTGGTCACTGACAGAAATTGCACCTCTGGCCTTAAAGGAGCCAGAACCGTCAAGAGAATGTGACGTGGGAAGGTCGCTAGCAGCACTGCGTGTATCTGGAAAGCCACTCGGTGGGGCAGAGCGGGGCGCTGGGCTGGAGCCGGGGCGGACTCACCGCGTGACCCTAGCCAGCCTCTGCCGCAGGCACCGTGGACCCTCCTGGTGCAGCTGGTGTCCCCGGCCCGGAGCAGGCGGAGTCACAGGGCTGTGGACAGACAGGCCGGCTAACCTGGGCTTTGCCTGGAGTGGCCAGGCAGGGGTCTCTTGTGTCACGTCCACAGGGCAAGGGTGACGCTGCAGTCAGGCCACGTTCCCGGGCATCTCCCTGTGCCTCGAATGCCCCATCCGACCCCGTTCGCCAGCCGTCATCTCCAGGGCTCCCCACGCGCCCCTCACATCCCCGCTCACCCCGCCCCTTCCTCGCACGTCCCATGTGCTCACAACTCGTGAGCAGGCCCTCAGCCACCCCATGTCACAGGTACGCAGACCGAGGCACTTGTCTCTGAGTTTGTCCCAGAGGCGTCGCCGTCAGCCAGTGGCCGGAGAGTCGGAACCCGGCTGTGTGCGACGCTGGCGCTGGACCCCGCATCCCTCTCTGTTCGCACAGGCTTGCGGGTTCCCTGTGTCCCGTGTCCCTCGGGGCGTGATTCGAGGGGGGCCCAGGCTGCCCCACGATGCCGGACGACGTGAGCGCCCGCCCTGCGCCGCCGCCTGGTGTGGCCCGCTGTGCCCGTCCCTGCCTGTCGCCAGCGCCTCCCCCGGGTGTTACATCCGACGTGTCCCTCACGGACCATCGCAGACGCCACACACCTTCAGCCGTTTCCGTTGCCACTGCTGCCTCCTTTTGGGCGAGCCTTCCGGCGTGCGCCTGTGTTTCCTGTAACGGTGCGCACTCCTCGTCTCCGTTCCGGAGTCTGTCTCCCGACCTGGCCCCCGGGGTCACGTCCCCCGGGGCAGAGGTGTGGAGCTGGCTCACTCCTCTGTGTGTGTGCACCACCAGCCCGGGCGCCGGCGCCTGTAGGGAACGGTGGTGGCTGGGCAGACACAGAGCCATCCCAGCATCTGCCCGGAGTCTGGTCCTCACCCTGACCCTGGCATCTCCTGGAAGGTGGTGTGATGAGGACAGGGTGATGGCGATCGTCAGAAGGATGACGGGGACTCTCTTTTGTCACACTCTGGCTAGGCGGCAGGCACTGCACTTGTTGTTGTCACACATGCCATCTCGTTGGATGCCCACACGGAGGGACTGTGGCGTCCCCATTTACAGATGAGGATATGGAGGCTCAGGGGGGCTAAGCATGTTGCCCAGAATCACCTAGGGGCAGCTTTTGGACTCAAGGTCAGGGGACGTCGACCCCAAAGCTCCTGACCTCTGGCCTAGACAGTACCAGAGGAGTTAGGCACCCCTGAATTCCAGTCACCTTGGTGCTACCCCAGAGGTGCCCAGGACTTGGGCCAGCACACGGGACGTGGAGCCACCTCAGTCTGTCTCCTCACCACGTGACTCCCACCCCAGGGGTAGTGGCAGAGAAGCCGGACAGGCTCAGGGGCTCCCCAGCCTTCGCTCTTCTCCTTGGCCTCGGCACACCGCCTCCCTACCCAGGAACCCCAAGGCTGTCCCCTGCGCCCGGGTGCCCTTCCTTCCTGTCGGGGTGTTCTCACAGGCTCGGGGGAGCCCGAGTTCCTTCCCCAGGCTGTCTGTGATTGTGGGAGGTGGGTGGGGGGTGGAGGACCGAGGCCTGCATTCCTGGGAGGCCTGTGGGCACGGGTCACCCCACTCAATGGCCACATTGTCTGGCCCGGAGCTGGCAGTGCGGGGGTTCTGGGGCTCCCCCTCCAGGGACGGGCTGCTGCTGTGTGTGTGTGTTGGCTGATGCGTTCTTTTCGGTGGCTGCCTCTGTGGACTCCAGGCTACAGGCCTCCGTCTTCCGTGCAGATGGCGTGCCCCCAGGCCCGCCTCGGGGAGGCCTGGCAGGCCGATCGCAGCGCCTGCCCTGCTGCCCTGGGAAGAAGCAAGCCCGGAGAGGGAGGGGGGCTTGCCGGCGGCCGCACGCAGGTCCCACAGGCCTGGGTTTTTATACCTGCTTCTCTCGCGTGGGAGCCGAATGGCTCTGGGGAGGCCGTTTCCCTCCCCCAGAGCTCTGTAAATAGGGTCGATGGAACCGCGCACAGGAATACAGGAAGGGATGTTTACAGAGTGCTTATCACAGTGCCAGGGGTGCGTCTGTGCTGGTGACCGCAGCCCTCACCTCTGCTCGCGTGGGTGGCAGGGCAGGGAGGGACCGGCTGGCTTCCGCTGGCTTTCTTTGCGGAATCCGACTGTCAGCTCTGTTCGTCACCCTTCGGTGTTTTGCCCTGATTTCTGAGCATCTGAAGGCCACTGAAATGTTCATTCAGACTCATTCATTCATTGATTCATTTATTCATCAAACATATCGATCACGTACTATGTCCCAGGCTCTGCTTGTGGATGGACTTTTATAAATGAACCACCTGTTCAGTGATAAAGTGACGTCAGTCACCTTGAACCCTAGAATGTCAGTGTTGCACGTGGCCTTACAGCTGTTGAAAACGTCATTCCCTAGATGGGGAATCTGAGGCTCAGAGCAGGAAAGGGGTTGTGATAGCCCCACAGAAGGACCGTGGCATGGCATGTCTGGGACCATGTGCGGACCCCTCAGCTGGGCCTTACTCAACTTTAGTTCCAGGAGTGTGGCCAGCATTTATTTATTGAGCACTTTGCAGGCCAGTGACCCTGCTGCCATCAGGAAAGGCCAGGGAGGTGAGGGGACCCAAAGCTAGAGCACTGGGTGGCTACCAGGATGTCGACGCCTCACCTCTGGCTTGAGTGTGCCTCAGTTGTCTCTTGGGGACCGCTGGGCCGGGGCATTGCCACCTGATTCTGCTGCTTGGCCCTGCCGTGTCTGGACTGTAAAAGTTAATGCTTATCTCTGTGGGTGGTCCAGGCCTGCTCTTATCAGGGCTGGGACGTCCTGGCTCCCTTATCTCCTGGTGAGCGAGCTGCCTGGTATGTGTGAGCTGATCAGTGTGGGGCCCAGTGAGGGCTGCAGCAGGGAGGCAGAGGGGGCCCCTTCTCCTGCCCACCCAGGGGCTGGGGGTGACTTAGGCTTTTTGTGGCTTCCTCCTGGAGGCATTGCGGCGGGCGGGGAGTGGGTGGAAGGAGTCACCTGGTCTCGTCCATCAAGGAGGTGAACAGAGCCCAGACTTGGCACTTCAGTAGGTTCCAGTTCAGGTCCCAGTTCTGCCAGATACAGTTTGTGCGACCTTAATAATCTCCCTGGGTCTCAGTCTCCCCATCTGTAAAATGGGAGTGAACTATCACCAAATGCCGACAGTAGTCGGTAACACTTACCGGGCATTTATGTGCTGTGTGCCAGGCAGTGTCCTAAGTGCCTGGCAGACGTGACCCTGTTTAATCCTCACGATAAACCCCACGAGGTGCAGGCATTTCGTAGGACGCCTCCCTCAAACAGGGTGACGCAGTCCATACAAAGTGCCTGGCGTAGGGCCTGGCACAGAGTAAGCGCCCAGTTTCAATGAAACACTGGCAGCCGCTTCCCTTGAGAGGTGGAGTGAGGCCACACGGGTGACAGCTGTGCATGTGGGGTTTTCTGCACGTGTGTCACTGAGGGCAGACGCGTGGCCTGGCGCAGCTCGGTGTCTGTGGAGCCCTGGACGGTGGACCCAGCAGAGAAGAGGGGTTTTAAGTCCTGGTGCTTTCGGTCCTGAGGTCTGCCGTGTCCTCATCTGCACAGAGGGTTCCCGGTAACCCACCCCAGGGCATCTTGGGAGGATGCTGGGCCCACAACGGGGAGACTGCTTCCTGGTCATCTGTGTGGGTACGATGCTATAGTCCCAGCGGCTAAAATATTGCAGGGACAGAGCAGGTGCCTGATAAATCCACGAATGCATGCATGAATGAATGATGGATCGATCGATCGATCCGAGAGGTGGTGCGGCTCACCAGGATCACGTTGCGAGGCCGTCTCTCGTGCTGCACCGTGACAGCTGCTTAACCTAAACCGATGGGGGATGAACAGAAGTGTCCAGTTTCCTCTGGCCTCCAGCCAGAGACGGAAGACAGTGACTCCAGCCGGTCTGCTGTCGGGCACCGTCGGAGCGCGTGTGGGCCGAGGTCTCCAGGGAAACAGAGGGGAAGCGGGCGGCCAGCCGTGCAGAGGGTGCTCATCTGACGAGTCGGCGGGGGGTGCGGGCGCCTCCCCTCTGGGAGCGTGCCCCCTGCATCCAAGCTCAGGCCGACCCGCCTCTTACTTTTTAAAAAGACTCGTTGAAATATTTCAATCTGATCGTCTTTCGTGATGCAAATCCCTAAAGCCTCTTTGCCAGTACCCAGGGCTTCTCAAACCATCACTAGATAAAAGACTCACCGCGTAATCTTACATCCTACTTAAGCCGCTGGCCCTTTGGTCCGAGGCAAAGGGTAAAAGGGACACCGATGGTGAATTTCAGGTTCATAAGGAGCGTTAGCCAGCTGATAATTCTGCCAGTTTGCCCTAGGAGTTTTCTACCACCATCTTACACGATGGTTTTACAGGGGGGGGAGGGATGTGGCTCAGGGTCCAGGCCTCTTGCTCTTTGTGACGCCTTATGAGCAGTGGTTCTCCAGGCGGGGACCGGGGACCTGAGGCAGCCTCCCCAGGGCATTTGTTAGGAACACAGATTCTTGGACTCTGCCCCAGCCCTGCTGACCCAGAGATGGGTGGGGCCCCCTCATTCCTGTTTGACAGTTTCCAGGTGATACTGATGCATGCTCGAGTTTGAGTGCTACTGGGGTGGTATTCTTAGCTGGACCCACCTAGAGATTCCTAGGAAAAATCTATTTGCCCCATGGGATGGCATCCTCAGCCTCTTCTCTCATTGCCCTAATTCAGCCTCATCGTCTCTTGCCAAACGTGAGATCAGATACTTTTCGGTACCAAGGAGCAGGAAATCTCAACGCAGACCAACCTAAACAACAGAAGAAGTTAACTGGCTTGCACGTTCTATTTGCAGAGTCCAGAGGGAGGTCAGGTTTGAGGTCAAGTTCAAGCAGGGCTCTCTCAGCTGTGATTTTCTCTGCCCTCTTCAGTTTTGTCTTCACACTGGCTTGCCTCGTGGTTGCAAGGTGGCTGCCTGCAACCGTCAGGGCTGTGACTTCTTAATGGGCTCCAGAGGGAGACATCACGGCATCCCCCACAGTATCAGGCAGAACTAATGAGCTTTGCTTCGATCAGACAAGCCCTGAACCAATCCTTGGGGACAGAGGCAGAGCGTTTCCATGATGGGTTTAGTCCCCACTTCCACTGGGGTGAGGTGAGTCCCTTCCAGCTCTGTGCAGGGGAACACAGCCCCGGGGCTGCCCAAGGCACCAGGACTCATAAAATGGCCTTATAAAATGGCCTTTTCTCTGTTTGCCCCAAAGCCACTGTCCCCTGCTTTCCAGGCCTCCAGAGATGGCACATCCCCGGATGTGCTACTCTGAAGCAGAAAACTGTCTCCAACACCCCTCTCGACACACGTGCAGCTCTCAGGACAAAGTTCATGCTCTGAGATGTTCAAATTCAAGTTCTAGTTCCAGTTGACCTTTGCGGCCTGCTCCCTTCCCAGCCTTTGAACCCCGTGGAACACTCCCCCTGCCTCTGCACGTGCTGTGTGCTGCCTGGAATGTCCTTATCTGTCTTCACTTGGCAAATTTGCCCTTCAGAAGCGGAGCGCAGGTGTCTCTTCCTCCAGGAAGCTCTCCAGGAGAGCCAATGTGGCCAGAGGCTTCTGGGTAACGCAGTCAACATGTGTCTGTACCTCTCAGCCCTGTATCTGCCTCTGCCCATGCTCCTGGGGGAGGGATCTGTCCGATTTGTCCTTGGGTCCCAGTCCCTAGAGGCTTGTCACAGATTAGGAGCCCAGATAGCGTTTGTTGATCGAATACTACTGTTATGACCCTCACTCAGCCTAGCAATTACGGGGCCTCTGGTAGACCCTCGGTTGATAATTGTCAATGGTCTTAACTGATCAGAAACCTCACTTCTCTAGGTGCTGAGAAAACCCCGAGCCACAAGCTACGTGCTGCCCTCTTGAGGGTGCACAGAGGGCGAGGCTCTGATGGGCTCAGGGATGCACCCCTCGGTACTGAGAGCTGCTGGATTTGGGGCCGGATGGGGGCTTAGAGGCCTTGAGCGTTGCACCCAGGAGCCCTGGCTCCCGAGGTGCGTCCTTCCACCCCAGGCCTGCCGGGGCTTCCGTCGTGGAGGGGTGCAGGCTCCCTATCCCCCTCTGATGAGTGGATGCATGAAGGGTCATCTTCGCTAGTTCTTTCCATTAAAAAGAAAAAAAGATTTATTTCTAACATTAAATTTCATAACGTACTTGTTGACTAAAACATGCAAAATTCATGCAGACCCCCTGTAACCCTTCCCTGGGTATTGATGGTGCTTCCAATCCCATCACAGCATGTGCATTTAGTAACTTCCTAAGGCATTCAGGTGATTATTTTTATTATTATTTTATTTACCAAGGTTATTATTTTGTTAACGAAACCCCCTGCAGCCCTGCCAGTGACAAGCCCAAAGGTCAATGGTAAGATCCCTGTATTGGAATGCAGAAAGAACCCTGTCGTGAAAGGGACTTTTTTTTTTTTGGGCATCACACAAAAGGCACTAAGATATGAAATGTTTCAAATCAAAAGGATAATAAATAAATAAACAAATAAATAAATAATAAAACCAAAAAGACCAAACAAACCCCAAAAACCCTTTCAAGAAAAGAGAGAGAGAGAAAAAAAAAAAAAACAAACCATTTTGCTACATGTGAGAATACAGTTGGGCAGTATTTACAGTAAGGTCGATGGGACATCACTGTGACACACACTCTGGCTATTCCCGAGGTCCAAGGAAGCTTCCGACTTCTGAGGTGAGGGCAGCAGGACAGCGATTTCCTAAAAGCACATCGTCGAGGTCCACAGACAAATTGTGACTGTCGAGGGTTTAGTCCTGGCCTAGGACCGAAAGAAAGTTGGTGCATTTACTGGCGGGAATAAAACCAAAGCCAAGTTCAGAGCTTCCCAGCAGCCGGGGCAGAAAAACGAAATCTGAAAAGGAAGCGTGGGACTCTTGAATGGCAGGGGACAAGGCAAAGCAGACTGGCGGAGTGCGCCACCTTTCCCAGTGTTGAAGTCTGGAGACGCGGGCTCCCGGGGGTGGGCCTGGGCTGAGGGCATCCAGTAGGGATGGTTTCACCAAAGATGCAGGAGCCGCTGGGTGTGGCCATGTCTGCTGATGAGGCAGCTCGCTAGGGGCGCTTTTCTGTAGGAAAAGCTGCCTCCTTTGCTGGAGAGTTAACAAGTGCGTGTCGATCGATGTGTGTGGCTCTCAGTTAACTGTCTTGGCGTCGTTGGAGGTAGAGGTGACAGCGCCATTTCACAGACGACGAAATTGAGCCTTGGGGAGACGCAGGGGCACATAGCCCATGCATGAGGCGGCCCTGCCAGGACTCAGGCTCCAGTTCACTGCCTTTCGCTTTGCAGCTGGCCCCCTGAGAGGAGGGGACTGCCCGCCCCGCACGCAGTGTGTCTGCCTCTCGGGGAGGAGGGGTTTCACGGGCAGCCGGGCTCAAGCGGCGGGGAAATGCCGGGAGTGTCTCGACGTTTGTGTCACCTCCCAGCCACTTGAACCTGCACTTTAAGGAAAAAGAGAAGTCACCTTTGCAGTGAATTATCGATCGGGGCCCAGAGTGAGTGAGAGAGAGTGGAGATGGAGAGAACCAGGGGAGGGGCCCGCGTTGGTACCGAATCGCTCTCTGCGTCCCCTGCACGGGGGCCTGGAGCCCCCGGGTGGCCTGGGGCCGGTGGTTCCCCCAGGGCCTGTGGCCAGTGGGTGTGTGGTAGGTGCATGCTGAGTGAACGAATGCCCGAATAACCTGGGGGTTGGAAAACCCACTTTACAGTCCGGGCCCTGCCACCAGACAGTCTGTGCATCCTCGGGTGGCCATGTCACCTTCCCGGGCCTCGGTTTCCCCACCAGACTGGTCTTCAAGGCCCTGGTGTCCTGGCGTGCCAAGGCTGCCCATCGACTGATGGAGACAGACGAGGGACCGGTGCTGGCATTCCGGGAGGACACACGGCTGGTTTGCCTGTGGGCAGAAGGGGTCCTCTTAGCCACCTAGCAGGCAGTGGGGCCGCTGGCAGGTGGGGGACAAGTGAGCAAGACAGGCCGGCAGGGAAAGGGAGGGTGCGGGCTTCCCTCGAAAGGTCGTTCACTGAACCTGCAGGTTTCCATGGCAACCCGGTTTTCCTTTTTCTGAAAAAGTGCCCTAGCAATTCCTCTGGGTGCTGGAGACCCCTGTGAGGGTTGGGGCCGGATTAGGGGGGTGACACAGAGTGGACAGGCCACAGGGCACCAGGAGGAGAGGCTGGCGAGCACGGGCTTGGGACTGGCTGGCCGGTCCCGCCAGGGCCCTAGGGGTCCCCTCACCGCACTCTGTGGGCACCCCTGCTCTTTGTCACCTTGCCTTGTGTTTTCTGCAGATCATGATTGAGTTCTGTCCTGGAGGAGCGGTGGACGCCATCATGCTGGGTGAGTCCTCCTTGACCCAGGGCCGTGGTGGTGCCAGGGTCGGCCCTTGTCCAGGACGGGGCTGGGGGTGGGTTCTTGGAGAGAATGCGGGACACTGGTCGGAAGGCCAACACTTCCCGTTCAAAACGCCGTGTGTCCTTGAGCGGGTCACTCGCCCCTTTGCCCCTTCGTGCTTTCGTGGCCAAAAGACACAGATGTGTGACGCCTCTTTCGCTTGACCCCGTGGCACTCTTAGGAGGTGAACAGGTGAAGCACCAGAGGCAAGTTCTCTGAAAAGTGGGGATTCCAACCCATTTTGGAAGATTTTAATGGCGATGTCAGCTTTTGACGTCCCAGGCAAGCTTGAGCAATCGCAAAAAAGTACATACGTCACCACCGTTTGGTGGAGAGTCACCGTATGGCCAGAGGTTGTGGTAGCTGCTTTCACTTACACGATCCGCATGTGTGAGATCAGAAGCGGATTCTGGTTTTCTTCTTGACCAGCTGACGCTTAGAGACGTGAAGGGAGCTGCCACAGAGTCACACAGCAGAGCTGAGGTGTGAACCCCGTCTGGGCCACCCGGCTCCTAGCTGCTGCCGCCCCGCCACCCCCGCCTGCATCGTCCCCTGCTCCTGCCAGCCTGGGGGGCGGTGCATGGGGAAAGGTTGAGGGTTTGCGACCTCAGAAGGTTGAGTGACATGTTTAGGACTCCGGGTGGCTCCGAAGAGAAGGGGATCCTCAGTATAAATAACGTAATACCATCTGGCCACTTTTTTTATTGTGAAGGCGGCATTTCCCCTGAGTTTATCTCGGGAATGTCTCGAATTTTAGCAGCCCTCTCCCATCTCGAGCTATGGAAATGCTGGCCTTCCTGGCAGGGCCCCTTGCCACTCCCACAATTCCCAGGTGGGTACACGACAGCTGGGAAACTGGAGGATCCGGGTATTTGTGACACAGCCCTTGGGTGTGCCTTTGAAGATGTTCATTGTGGAATCTAAGAAAAAGAGATGGTGCTCTGGTATGAGTAGAGACTGTCTGGGTTATAAGGAGTCAAAGATGATTCAAACGAGATTAGAGGGGAAAAAAATGGTAGGGGAGATGGGAGCGGGAATTTATTTGCACAAATAACTGAAAAGTTGAAGGGTGTCTGGCTTCAGGCACAGCTTGATCTAGGAGTTTTTTTTAAAAAAAACGTTGTCACAAGAACTTGGCTTCACCTTGCACATCTCCAGCACCCCTGCCAGCCCGGGGACGTTCCTTCCACACCCGCTCACATCAGGCTCCAGGCCGCCTCTGCTGCCACTTCCTTGCCCTGGCATGCCCTGGCCCCCACCTTTTCTCCTCTCAGACCCTGCGTCTTCCTCTCCTCCGGGGAGGCTGCTTTCAGTGCCGTGGGCGGAAGGGGTTGCCGCCCATCCCGCCCTTCCACACACTCGTGACCCCTCTGTGCCCAGCCCTGCTCCCCGTTTTTGTGCCCGCCTCTCTGCGTCCCTGCACTGAACACACGAGTGAGCATCACTCGGCCTCTCGGAAGGGATTTGCCCATGAACCTGAACTCCGAGGGCAGACTGGCTGGTCTGAACCTCAGATCGGTGACTTCCTCCATGCGTGACCCTGAGCAAGGGACCCGGCCCCTCTGAGCCTCGGTCCCCTCATCTGTAAGATGGGGTACTAGTTGCACCTGCTCCGTAGGGTTACTGAGGTGCTGAGACATGAACTTGGTTCACGGCAAGTGCCCGGTTGTGCTGGTGGCTTCTGCGGGCCTTGGACCCGGTGTGGGCCCCACACCCCGAGCTGCCTGCAGCCAGCGCCTGCGGAGCTGACAGCGGTTCTCTGTGTTTCCAGAGCTGGACAGAGGGCTCACCGAGCCGCAGATTCAGGTGGTTTGCCGCCAGATGCTGGAAGCGCTCAGCTTCCTGCACGGCAACAGGATCATCCACCGGGACCTGAAGGCCGGCAACGTGCTGATGACCCTCGAGGGAGACATCAGGCTGGGTGAGGGCGCCGCGGGGCAGGGCGGGAGGGCGGAGGGTGCGAGAGGGGGCCTCAGGGGCGCGTGTGGGAGCCCCCCGTCCCTGCCGCCGGGGACCACAGTGTGGATATAGTTCCCATCGGTTCTCACTCGATGGTGGCTTTGTCCCCAGGGACATCTGGCAATGTCTGGGGGCATCTTTGGTTGTCACGACTAGAGGCAAGGGGTGACCAGTGGCACCTGGTGTGTCCAGGTGAGGGATGCTCCACAGCCCAGGGCACACGGCGGCCCGCAGGGCGTGGTGGTGGGGGGGAAGTGCTGGTCCAGCCCTTCACTCTTGCTCCCAGTCAGAGAATCTGAGTGACGGATGGAGGATGAGCCGGATCCAATCCCAGACAGGAAACAGTATGTCAGGCACACGTATCTGAAACTTATTTATTTATTTTTTGTCTCCTTTCCCTTTGATTTTTTAAAAAAAAATTATGGTTAAATACACATCACATAAAATTTATCCTTTTAACCATTTTTCACAGTACAATGCAGTGGCGCTAAGATTCACATTGTCGGGCTACCATCACCGCCACCCTTCTCCAGAACTTCTCCATTTTCCCGAACTGAAACTGTCCCCATGAACCCCTAACCCCCCATGCATTCATTGGGTTTATGAAGGTCGCGCTGGGTGCCAGCCACAGACCGGGCACTTTCGAGGCGTCATCGCGGTTGACCTGCCGTCCAGGGGGTGCTGCTGGGTAGGGACCACACCCAGTACCGCGAGGACACCGAGGTCCCCCCCTCGTGAGATGCGACACCCAGATCAGACCCCGAGGGAGGAGTAGCGGGGTTCGGACCCAGGGTCTTCCCCGCCCCGCAGCTGCCCGCGGGCCCGCTCAGTGAAGAGTAGAGGGCAGGAGGCCAGGGCCAGGCCCTTGAGGGTCAGCGGGTATCGGGTTGGGGCGCAGAAGACAGTCTCAGTGCTCTGGGGAATCCAAGGGAAGGCGTCGGCCCGGCCCTTAGGAACTGATCCCTTGCAGGCGGCAGAAAACCTGGGCGAGGATCAGATGAGGGGCTGGTCAGAGCAGGAATCCCAGGGTTCGGGGCCAGGGCTGGGGCAGGGCCCCTGCAGCCTTGGGCGGAGACGTGTCCTGTGGGGTTCTCATTTCCCACGCTGTCTCCCCACAGCGCCCCCTAGGGCTGGAGGGCGTGACGTGCAGGCGGACTCAGGATTCCCCCCTGAACCTAAAGCCCCCGGCGGGGGCGTCAGGTTCCCAGCGAGGCCACCTGCGCCGGTCTCGGGAAAACCAGGAAGCCAGTTAAGCAGGAAAAGACGTCCAGGGGGAGTGGAATGTGAGGGTCTCCCCGTAGTTCCCGCGGGGCCCTGGAGCCGCGGTCTGGACGCCTGCCAGGCCTGTTGTTGTGTTTCAGAAAATTCTCCTTCCTCGGCTGGAATCTGCAGCCTGGCCAAGAGGCGGGCTGGCCGTCTGCCTGCCTCTTCCCGGTTTCCTGGGACCGTCTTGGGCCTCTGGAGGCCTCCCCTCCCCTCTCCTCCCTTCCCCTCCCCTCCCCGTGTCCTCACGAGACTCAGGGACGCCTAAGAGCGCTGGCCAGGTCTCTCTCCCAAGCATGGGCGCCACCCCGTTGGAGACAGTCCGTGCTTCTCAACGGGGTGCGAGTAAACGAGCAGCAGCAGGGTGAGCTGAGCAAGAAGCATGGGCTGCAGACACAGACAGGCGGTTCAGATCCCGGCCCTGCCACTCCCGAGCTGGGGAACCACACCTACCCATCCCAGCCTGCGTGTAACGGCAGACCAGCCCTACTCTGGGGTGAAGTGTGCACAGCGCTGCCCCAGAGGGGCTCAGGGTCACGTCCTTCTCCGCTGCGAGGCGTTTTGCTTCCTCCTTGTGGGAAATAGTTACTTGTGTCAAGAATTTCTAGTTTCCGTTGAGATTCATTTGATAGTGTTCGAGGAAAGCACAGGTCCCAGCTCGGGAGGTGGTTAGCTCTCCGTGGCCGCTGGGAATCCACTTGTGCAGAGAGAGAAAGGAAGAGTGTCGTCTGCCCCGAGACCGTTGGGACGTTACGTGGGGTGTGGACTTGGAGGTTCAGTCATCTGCTGTTTGGCGTTGAGTGACCTTGGGGAAGCCAGCTAACCCTTCTGAGCCTCAGGCTCTCAGACTCAGAGTGGGGTGATGGTTCTGGCCTCCGAGCTGGTGAGATGGCGTAAGCAAGGTGGTGCGTGCAAAGCAGCTGTAGGTGCCCAGCACGTCACAGAGGCCCAGGAAAGGCCTGGATCCTTTCCCAGGCCAAGGAACGTCTCAGAGCAGCTGCTACTAGAAGGGACATTCCCTGTTCTCCAAAGAGCCCGCTCCCCTCTCCCCACAGCGGCCTCTCTGAAGACGGGAGGCAAATTTCACACCTTTTGGGGGCCTTTCAAGTTCTAAGCAGAAGTCTGAACTGGTCTCCAAAGCAAAGCGCCAGCACAGAGGCTGGCGCATAGTAGGTGCTCAGTAAACAGTAGCTTCCAGCACTGCCGTTACCTTACTGGTTTATGATTACTGCAGGACCCCTAATTCCCGACGGCCCCCTGATGTACAGCAGGCCTGGCAGGCAGGCCTGGCAGGAACCAGTCACCCGCCTCTCACCCTCACCTTGACCCCAACCCAGAATTTCTGCAGGCTACTGTGTGCTAAGCCAGCGTTTGATAGGGAGTAACTCATTTAATCCTCAGGGACCAAGGATACCATTTTACAGAGGAGAGGGACTTGGCAGGCAGAGGTTAAAGTGATCAAGGTATACAGCTAGTTAAGAACAGGTGACAAATGCTGTCTAGACTCTAGCGTGTGCCTCTTTGTGCGTGTTGGTCAGGCTGTCAGACCAGCCCCCTCCATGGAGCTTGTGGCAAGGTCAAGTTTTACTTTTCTCCCGCAGGATGAACTGAACCTCACTGTTTTTTGATCCCAGAGTCAATAATTCCAGGGGAGGGCTCTGATTGGCCCAGCTCGGCTCAGGTGCAGATCTCTGGACCAATCAATGAGGCCCAGTAAGGAGGGGCTTCTCTGATAGGCCCAGCTTGAGGGCAGTCTCTGAGAATGAGGGCGGGCTCATGTGGCATGATGGAAGTCCCTCTCCCCTCAGGGGACAGTGCCTGCCAGGTCCCGTCACCGTGACACTCCTGGGAAGGCAGATGGTCCCCATAATTAAGAGAAGTCACTCAGCTGCTCTGGGGAAGCCCGCCTTGGAAGGAACCCGGATGTGCTGCCGGCTGCTGTACCTGGAAGAAAGAAGGCTCCTGGGATTCCAGGCTGGGGCATCTGAGCCTTGCCTCCTCCTGTCCCCTCCCCAGTTGTAGCAGGTTCCCAACCCTGTCTAGGCTCCACTTCCCTGGCTGTACCATGGGGGGCCCTGGCTAGTGTTTGTGCATAGGGTCGCTGCTGGCATTTTGGATAGGACCGTTTGTGTGGTATAGGAGGTTTAGCACCTCTGCCTGTCTCCTGACTAATTGTCAGGACCGGACCACCCCCATTCATTCCCAATCACTTCCTGGGGCACGTGGCTCCAGCCCTGGTTGAGCACCACCCGGAAGGTTTTCACACCCAGGGATGGAGGGTAGCCCGGATCACTCGCCTGGCATGGGGTGCAGACCTACAGTGGGACAGCGTTTTGGCTTTAGTTGGCCTGGCATTGTCTGGGAAAGGCTCCTCTTGTCTTGGATTCTTTTGGTTGCTTACAGTTAAGTCGACAGATGAGAGAGTCTCATATAGCTTCATATTGTCTAAGTTCACTGCTCAGGTGTGTGTAATATAGAATGCATTTCACGCTGTGTATGTAATCATCGATAAAAATACATGTGTAGAAAGATATGTACCATTATATTCACAGCAACAATGTTTATAGCCTGAAATCAGAAATGACTCAAGTGCACCCCAGTAGGGATTAAGGAAGTTATGACGCTATCATACGATGGAATCTCTTTCAGGTTGAAAATTGCCTTGTAGCAAACGTGTAATCCCTTGTGAAGAGGTGCATTTGATTCTTGATCAGTGTGGGTTGGAACTGGGCAGGGCCACTTAGACGTGGCGTTTTTTTCAGGAAATACAGTTGGCCCTTCATACCTGCGGGTCTCACATCCATGGATTCAGCCGTCTGCCGACTGGGAACAGGCATCTCCCCCACGGATTAACCAGTGTTCGCAGCTGCTGGTTTCAGTTGGGGCTGGTTGAATCCGTGGATGCAAAGGACTGACTGTCAAGCCAAAAAGTTACATGTGGATTTTTGACGGAGCCCCCAAACCCGCCTTGTCCAGCCAGGGGTCGAGTGTATGTATTTACTATGAAGAGGAGGAGAAAAGTTGCAAAATAGTATGTTTGTTCTGATTTCATATTTTAAAAGTATCAAATGCGTTAATGGTATAGCATTTTCCTTTCCGTAAAGAATTTTAATTTATATAAATAAAATACAGATGAGCTCTAGGTAGCAAACTCCTAAGTTTATCTCTGCCAGGATTCTGGAGACTTCAATCTGTCAAGGTGTGAAGTTCTGATGAGCATCATTGCCTTGGTAACCAGGAAAGAGAAAGAGAGAGAGAGAGAGAGAAGGAGAGGGAGAAGGAGAGGGAGAAGGAGAGGGAGGGGGGAGGGGGAGGGGAGGGGGAGGGGGGAGAGAGAGAGGGGAGAGAGAGAGAATGTGTGTATATATATGTATGTGTGTGTGTGTGTGTATGTGTGTGTGTGTATAAATAAATGTAGAGGCAGAGACAGTTCTGTCGAAAGTTTGGAATGAGTGGACCCACAAAGAAGGAAATTAAAGTCCTCATCTCACCAGCAGGGACCCCTGTACGCTGCCCCCCAGTCCCGTGCACAGACGGTGACCAGGTGGGAGTAAAGAGCATAGACTTCGTGTCACATCTGTCCTTAGAGCTGAGTGAACACCCACGAGTTACTCAGTCTCTCTAAACTTTAGTGTCCTCATCTGTAAAAAAAAGGGATCCTAATTTCCCCTGCCCCACGGGATCCTAGATAGAAGAAAGATGCGAAGGAATATATGTGTGTGCAGATGACACGCAGAGTGATACGCAGAGGCGGACGTAACTGAGAGCTTGAGTCCCTCGGCAGGGCGCTGTGCACCTGCTACGTTCTTGGTGATAGTCCTCATAAACATGATTATTTAATGTTTTTTTTCCCTTGCATTCTATTAGATGCACAAACCGTAATTTACCTGATAAACCCCTCCAGTTGGATATCTAGGTGTGTCATGCGGTGTCTCTATCAGCCTCTGGCCAATGCAGTGAGGAGGTGCTCGTCCATGGGTCTGGGTCTCTCTAAGCATGCCTACGGGAGGAGCACTCAGCGGTAGGATTGTTGGGTTTGCAGAGCGTTGCAGGTTTTGTTAGTAGCCGGGGCTGCTGTGCCCTTCAAGCCGGTCGTACCAGTTCACCCTTCCACCCCACCCCGTGGCATGTGAAGTCCCTTCACTCCATCCTGGCCCCCACTGGGCCTTACTTAAGAAAAAAAAAACAAAAGCAAAACCCCATGACACCCCCAAAGGTTGCCATATGCATATCAGCTCTTTCAACCGCAAAAGCGATGCATACGCTTCGTCAAAAATATTGTCAAGAATAGAAGGATATAAAATAAAAAGGGTAAGGCCCCCTCAGTGCACTGCTGCCACCAAACTACCACTCCCGGGGAGCGAGTCACTGTGAAATTTGACGTGCAGCCCTCCAGACCCCCTCTCCCATGCATGTGCTCCCCCATACACGGGCGGGTTCCTTTATGCTGCTGGAATCACGCTGTGCCTTCCACGATATGCTTTGGTCGGCCGGCCAGCAGCTTGTCTGGGACAACGTGTCATGGACAAACTCCCAAGGTAGCGCATGTGATCGCGAGCGACCCCGTTCTTTTTCAGGGCTGCCTGGGACCTCCGGGTCGGGGTGAAGCATCACTTACCTTATCTTCCCCAACCGGGCACCAGTGTTTCACATCTAGTTTTGGGGGATTTAGTATTAGAAATAGAATGATTGTCAGATATAGTTCTTAAAACCCAGCTTTTTTTCCTAAACATACAAGAGTAAAGGCATTCTAGCCAAGTCTGTTTGTTCATTCACTGGTTCATCTGATCACCCTGTTGAGGGCGTGGTGTACCAGACTCGGGGTCAGGGGTGCAGCTGCAGACACCTCACAAACGGCCTCTTCCTTGATGGTCTGTGGAGGGGAGTCCCTCCCCCGCCCCCCGCCCACTGTCCTTGTTTCTGACGTGTTTTCAAATGGCAGATGGAGAGGGAGCAGCTTGTTCAGCAGGAGACTTCCTGGTGGACCCCTCGTCCCCCTGAATTTGTCTGAGGGCAGCTGTCCCCAAGGTGGACACCGCTCATCAACTCCAGTCAGGGGCAAGCGGCTGGGGCCGCCTCCCCCTCCTGGCGGAGCCCCATTTTCTGGAGCAGAAGGGGAAGTAGCAGCTACCCAGAAAGCTGGCCAGCACTTGCCGCAGGGAGGGCCCGGTGACCTCCTGGGTGGCATTGTGAAAGCTGGTGGTTTCTGCTTTTCCTGTCTCTCCTCAGGAAGGGACCAGCCAGGCATGGTTGGGGAGTGGCTGCTCCCTCCTAGGAGCTTCATGTTGGGCCTGACAGGCAGCGCCAGCCTTGTTGGTGTTTGCTGGGGAGGTCCCGCCCCCTCCCCAGGACCCAGCAGCCAGGAAGTGAGCCCAGCCCCCATTCTTATCCAGGAGCCCAGAGGGGTGGCGACTAGCCTAGGCCACCAGGGCTGTGAGCAGCAGAGCTGGCTTCTCACCTGGGCTTGTACCTCACTCACCCTGCAGCAGCTGCCGGCCCGCTGCTCCCAGCCTGGGAGGTGACAGGGCCCTCCGTCTCCTGGCCAGACCATCTCTGTGAGGGCCTTCATCAGCTCACTGAGCAACTGCTGTCTAGTTAGCATCCGGGGCTCAGAAACAAGCTTTTCTGACCACGTCCAGGAGGGGTCTCAGGACAGCCTCAGCCTCGTCCCAGCCCCAAACCTCAGGCTCACGTGCCGTGGAGCATTAACCAAGAGCCGGGCATGGAGTTGAGTGCTTCCACGTGCCATTTAATCTCATGACAGTGCTACAAAGTAGCATCACCCCCCATTGTTACAGACGGAACCCACGTGCCACTTAATCTCACGACAGTGCTACAAAGTAGCATCACCCCCCTTGTTACAGAAACCCACGTGCCACTTAATCTCACGACAGTGCTACAAAGTAGCATCAGCCCACCTTGTTACAGACGGAAGCTGAGGGTCAGGCTTGGCAGCTGCCCTGGCCCCTGCCTGTCTCCCACTCTATCTGCTTCCACTCCGGCTTCCTCTGGTCCACGCTGCCCTGCCCACCCGCCAAGGTCCTCCAGCCAGCAAGTTTCCTCCTCGCCTGGGATTATCTTCCTCCAGATCTTGACCTCCTGTCTACAGGAGCTGCCCCTCCCTGAGCCCTCTCCATCCCCTTGCCTCTCTGCCATGTGGTGGTTGTTGAGGGCCTGTTTCCATCCCTAGCACGACAAGCCACACGAGGGCGAGGATTTGGGTTCATTCATGTGCCTGGCACAAAATAGGTGTTCAGTTAATATTTGTTGAATGAATGGGTAGTCCCGAGGCACTCAGCAGTTCTTCCTCCGGGCCATTCCCCCCTTTCTTCCCCATCTGGAGATCACCCCCTAACTTATAGAGTCTCCTGGGCCTGCAGCCCCATCTTTCTATCACTTTGCAGTTATGAATAGATAGATACGTGTTGGTGTTAATCTGATTGCTGTCTGCTTCCGCCCCTGAACTTGGAGCTAGCTGCCTGAGGGCAAGGACCAGCTGAGTTTGCTTTGGCCCCCACCCTATTCCCTGCCCCTGGGTGGTGTCTGGCCCCCTAGGGCACTGCCCCCGAGGGCACTGGGATGAATGAACCAGTGACCTACAGGAGCCCAGACTGGAAGGCAGTTTTCTCATATTCTGGCCCATGCTCTCAGCATGTCATCAGCTCCTTCCTGGTTTGAATTCGATTGAATACAGCAAGTGTCACCTGCCTGCCTTGGGGCCAGCTCATTTCGAGACCCAGGGCAGAGGCTTCTGGAGTGTCCAGCAGTTACAATTGCCTCTGCCGCCCCTCACGGCTTCAGACTGAACAGGGCAGCTGCTCTCAAGGTGTCGCTTCCTCCTGAGTTTATTTTTAAATCGAGATGAAACTCGGCGCCGGAAGCCGGGAGTGCCGGAGGAAACCCCTCTTGCTGGCAGTGTGAGCTGCGGGCTTAAAGAGAAATGGATTTATTTTTTGTTAGCCCTGAAAGTCAGACGTGTTTGTCATAGCCAATGAACGGAATTCAGAAATGCAGAAGAAGAAAGCTTGTCTGGTCTCACCTCCCACAGACAACCATTTAAACAGTTCAGTTAATACAAGTCGGTTCATTAATACAAGTCCGTTCTTTGTGTATTTTTGCCCTTTTTTGGGGGAGGGGACATAATTTTGATCACACAATATATTCAATTGTGCATCTCCCCCTTTTGCCACTTCACTTTATAAGCATGTAAATAAAATGATATCAAGTATAAAAGGATTTCAATACATATTAAATATTAATGTGAAACACATTAAATGTTTGGTATCGATATGTGTTACTATGTATAATTCAGTATTCAGATATTGAATAAAAATACTTCAAAACTAATTTTAATGACTAACCTTTCTATCAGGTGGGGTATATCATACTTAATCTCTTCAGTTGATTACCCTTTATCTTTCTTACCTCCCCTCATTTCTTGGTTTTTAATCTTACTCTGTGTGTAGGTGTTTGACACACCGTCTTAAATCCTTTTGGAAAAGATGGGCTATATTATATATATACCATATATAAAAACATCTAAAATCACCCCCCAAGCTTCGTCCATTGGCAGTGTCCAGCCAGAGGTCTGCCTGAGGTGCGATTATTGCTAATTAAAATTGCTCCCTATGACAGCTCAGCGGTTGTGGTTGTTTTTAATTTGTCACTCTTACAGTGGCACTTTAATGAACATTGTTATGCATAAGCTTTGTTTATATTTAAGGTCATTTCATTAGGGTAGATTCATTCCTAGGTTTGGCACTGCTGGGTTTGAAGAGTATGGATATTTTAAAGGTTCCTGCAATTTCTCGCCCAACGGCTTTCCTAAAAATGCTCTTCAGTTTCTCCTCTCATTAGCAAGTAGGAAAATGCATGTCTCAGTACATCCTGACAGCCGTGTGTACACTTGTGAGGACTGCTAAATTGCACGAGAGAAGACGAAGACGGCATCTGTTAGTTGATTTGGAATGCGTCTCTCTGAATTCACACCCAGGCCCGTGGGTGGAGGAATGTCCGTGGAATACTCCAGCTGAGATTTTTTTTTGTCTTGCAGCTGACTTCGGTGTGTCTGCCAAGAATCTGAAGACTCTGCAGAAACGAGATTCCTTCATAGGGACGCCTTATTGGTGAGTCGGGTGGCATCTGGAAGTGGAATGGTGGACAACACGTTAAACCACGAACTCCCCCAAGGTGACCCCTGGCCGGTCCGGGGAAGAGAGGACAGGAGGCCAAGCCTCCTGAGTCAGCCGGCCGGGTCTGGGCCCAGTCTCCCGCTTACTAGAGCTGTGCCCTTGGCCACGTTGCTTAGCATTCCTGTGCCTCCGTGTCCCGATCTGCAAAATCAGGGAAATAGAATAATGTGATAGGGTAACTATAATGAGAGTCACCATATCCTATAAATAAAATAGCACCCATCGAATGCGTCATGGTGAGGATCACACGGGATGGTGCGCATACGTGCATATAGAAAATGCTCCGCTAATGGCTCTGTAACTGGAACCCCTACAAATGGTTCCGTTCTTGATGAGTTAGTTCAGCAGGGAGAGATTCAAAGCCGGGTTGAGGCTGCGAGCGTGAATAATGCAAGTCCACTTCCTACTCTCCCGTGAAGTCTCCCTGGACTTCTCTAGTTCGCTGTGTTCCCTTTTCCAAAACTGTTACTGTTTAAAAACACTCACTCAGTTTCACGCCTAACTACTTTCTGGTCCTCATGCGTGTTACTCCCCACTGTGCAGTGAGGCTCCTTGCTGGCTTATTACTCATCCTTTCTCTCTCTCTCTCTCTTTCTCTCTGCCCTTTTATTCCTCTTTCTCCTGTTCTCTCCATCCCTTCTCTCCCTGCGTTGTAGTCTCTCCGCCACCCCTCCCTCCCGCCCCAGTGTGTGCTGGGCCCCGTCCCCTCTGCCCACCCCCACTGCCCTCCCCAGGACTGTGTTCTGGATGGCAGCTGCTGCCATCTGGTGGTAGGCGTCGGGAGCTGCAGCAGGACCAGGCCGTGGAGCAGCTTGGAAGCATCTATCTATCTTTCTGTGTGAAGACCCGTCGCGCAGAGAGAGGACAGTGGGATGGACAGTCAGTTGTGTGACTCGTGACCCAGGCTCTGAGCGCCGTGTTGTCCCTTGGTTGGTTCAGGATGGCTCCCGAGGTGGTGATGTGCGAGACCATGAAGGACACGCCGTACGACTACAAAGCCGACATCTGGTCCCTGGGCATCACGCTGATCGAGATGGCCCAGATCGAGCCCCCGCACCACGAGCTCAACCCCATGCGGGTCCTGCTCAAGATCGCCAAGTCGGAGCCGCCCACGCTGCTCACGCCGTCCAAGTGGTGAGGGGCGGGGGAGCCGCGGGGCGCGGCGGGGCGGGCAGGGTGGGGGCGGTGCTGGGGCTCGCCGGAAGTGTGGGGGGGCGTGGCTGGAGCCTGGGGTCCCCAGGCCGGGCCCTCCTGCCGCCTCCTCCCCTGGGCGACCTGCACACGGGCACCCCATCAGAGCCCACTGGCGACCTGAGGAAACCGGGGCACACCGCGGGCAGAGCAGCCCCAGCAGCCCTGTGGCATAGGCCTGGGCTGGGAACTGGGGCTCGGGCTTGAACCCCACACCGCTGCGCTGTGCTCCGTGGCCTTCGGCAGGTCCCTGCTCCTCTGATCTCCGTGTCCCCATTTGTACAGGGACGTCCGTGATAAGAAGGCCCCGTCGCCTGTCCCTTTAGCTCACGAAGGCGCCCTGTGCCTGACGAGCGTGTGTGGAAGGCACAGGGCTCCCGGGAGAGTGGGTGGGACACGGAGCGTTCTCTCGGCTCGCCCTGCCCCGAGCTTACTGTGTCACCTGTGCCCCCAGGTCCGCGGAGTTCCGGGACTTCCTGAAGACGGCCCTGGATAAGAACCCGGAGACCCGGCCCAGTGCCGCGCAGCTGCTGGAGGTGAGTGGGTCCCCGCCCCTCTCCCGGGCCGGCCCGCGGCCTGCCCCTCCCCCTCCGCCTGCCCTTCCTGTGGGTGACCCCCCGGGTCAGCCATTCATTTCTCATCTGGCCCTGGTGACAGTGTGCACAGCCATTCGTTCATCAGCCAACATGCCCTGTCCACTCTAGTCCTTCCTCCCATGTGACAGCCTCTGACGTGTGGTGGCAGGACCAGAGAAAGAGGCCACCCCAAGGGCTGAGTCTTTCTCCACACTCAGCCACCTTTCCCGAGCACCTGCTGGGTGTCAGGCGTGGCGCCCGAGGCTGACATTTGGGGCTCAGTTTATGTGTGGACCGGGGTTTGGAAAATCCTGGGTTCACATCCCAGCTCTGCCGCTTCCCAGCTGTGAGACCCCGGGTGGTTGACTCCACCTTTCCGTGACTCAGTTCTTGCTCTGAGATGGGGGTCGTAGCAGTGTCCCCCTTATCGGGTCCTTGTGGGGATTAACTGAGAAGATGCTGTGAAATGCTTAGCTCGACGGTTAGACACGGTGCTCAATGAATGTTCTGTGCATCGAATCGCGTTATTAAAACCCAGAAAGAAACCACGAAGGGGGTCTGTGTGCCAGGGGGCCACGACTGTGCCTTGTGGATTTCTGCAGCGTATTGGAGAGCCGAGGCGTGGGGGACCAGAGGCCTCGTTTTCTGGGTGTCGCCGTGTTCGGTGGGGCCGCCGGAGGTGGGGCGAGCCTGCTGTCACTGGCCGCTGCAGACGCTCCGGGCGCTCGGGGCCGATTGCTTCCTGTGAGCGGCCACCTGCTGGCCCCGCACATCCGGCCTCCAGGCCGTTCCGCTGTGAGGGAGGAGACAGCTGTGTTGTCCCCACGGGGCGGCCCCGGCCCGCGCCAGGAATTTCCGCTCCCTCGTTGGAAAAAATGCCCTGCCGGCGTTCTCGGGGAGAAAGCAGAGATCCTGTGTGAGATACACGAAGCGTCTTTCAGAGCACAGGCCGCTGGCGGCTTTTTCCGCTGCTTTCCGTGCCTGAGCGGGGGAGGGCGGTCCATTCCTGTCCCCTTGGGCGGGGACGCTGACTTAGAGCAGGCTCCCCGAGGCCACCAGGCTTGGGAGCCAGAGGTGGGTCCAGAGCTTGGCTTCTCAGGGCGCTTTCCAGAGCCGGTCACGTTCCCACCGGCAGCTTCTAGGAGGTTCCTCCCTCCTGGCCTCTCATCTGTCCCCGCATCTGCCTCGAGCCCCCTTCGGTGTGTGGCTCATTCGCTGGTTGGGTGGACATCCTCTGGGACGGTCTCGCCCAGCGGTTACCCGGGCTCCGACGTCAGGCTCGCCTGCCCGGACCCTCAGTTCCCTCTCCGCGCCCGAGTTGGCTCTCCTCACCTGCAGGATGTGGGCCGCGCTCCCTTCTCGGAATTGCGTGAGGCACGAGATCCCATAGGCACCCCTTGTAACGTCTCAGCTGTCGCCCTGGCCACCGGCCGCCCTGGCCTCCCAGGGGCTCAGCCCGTGTCAGGGCCCGTGCCCTGGCTCTCCATGCCGCCCGCCCGCGAGGCTCTGCGTGGTGGGCTGTCTTCCCCAGTCACTGTGCAGGCGGCATCTTGTCGCTGAGTCCTCCCTCAGCCCCCCTATTGAAACGGCAAATGTGATGCTCCCCGACATCCCTCATTCTCTCTCCTTGTCCTACTTTATTTTTTCCCTGGCACACAGCACAGTGGTATTTAACTTGCCTCTTTGTTTACTGCTGGTCTTTCTGACCAGCACGTCAGCTCTCCGAGGACAGAAGTGTGTGTTTCGTTCGCTGATGTGTCCCCCTAACGCACTGTTACGTGGCCACGTAAGCCGGTGTGTGCCAGGTGCTGTTGTAAATGTGTGATGAAGTTACCTGATTCAGTCCTC
>PVKZ01006518.1:0-34037 GCA_004027375.1 Macroglossus sobrinus | reverse complement strand
GACAAACTAGCCCAGCCGACGGGCCATAAAGTCATTTAAGCCAACTTTTCCCTTTACAGATAAAGACACGAGACACAAGCATTTTGAGTACCCAGCCCTTTGAAAGGAGAGCTGAGAACAGAGAATTTTCTACTGAGTCATGGTAAGTGTGGCAAGGAGGGCAAAGTCAGAGAGGAAGAGAAGATGGTTAGGTTGGGGAAGCTCGTGTTAATAATTCATTCTGTATTTGTGTTCAGAATTTTAGAATGCTTTCTGATCAATTATTCATGGCGGAAGAGAGCAAAGAAAACATCAGATGCCGTAGGACATCTGGTCTGACCCTTTTGAGAAGAACCATTTCCTGGGTCCGGCGTAGTGCAACGAAATTAGTCCATCAAAGGTCTTTGCATATGTTCGGTGAGCATCTTTCACCGACATCCTGAAATGCCCTAGACGATAAGGCAGCATCCGACTCAAGGGACGATTACGCGTCCACTTGCATAAGAAGCCTGGAGACGTCTGCTTCGTGAAGTTAGGTGATGGCCCCGCTCTGAGAGGGTCAGTAGGTGAATGTGAAACACTGGGTTTCTGCAGATCACAAAGGCAAGAGGCTGTCTCCCAGCATGAGAGGCACGTTAAAGAAAACAAGACAGGAAATTATTACTGATGAGCTGTACTGTTTCAATACCTCACTAGTAGTTGCTTACAAAAAGCTTTAATGAACAGAGGTTAAATGAACGAGTGAATTAATGAAAGAAAGCTAGTGGCCACTTTCAGGGAACAGAAGATAAATCTCTCAGCATACAAAGCAAGATTATCTGAAATGCCAGAAACATGTTTCACCTTCTTTTTGTTCTAAGGCCTTGGTCTTGGAAGATTGTGCACTGAATTTGAAACAAAAAAGAGTCAGCCTCAAATTCTATCAGATTAGCATTGTGTATATGGTCCCTCTACTGCTTGGGTAAGATGTGGACCGCATACCACAGGGCTGTGTGTGAGGAAAGTGGATTGAAGTCTTGAAAACAAGTTATAGATCTTTTTAAAAATAGAAGTTTTTATAAGAGGGGGGAATGATGTCACTGGCAGCTGGATGGGCATGATGTCTAAAGCGAATGAGAATATTTTTTTACTTTCTGACTTTCGGATTGCTCAAACTACAGAAGAGCATTCCAGAAGAAAGAACATTTGTAGATTTCTGCTTGAGTAGGTGCTCAAGTTTCTGGAATAAAAGAATGAAACAAAATCTTGCGGCTCACCAAATTGTACACACACACACACACACACACACACACACACGTATATGTATATATACATGTTTATATATATATATATATATATATATATATATATATATATATATATATATATGTTTAGAAATGAATAGACAGACAAATATCTCATACAATAATATTACTAGACCAGGAGAATTTCTCTCTTGAAAAATGGAAAATAAACAGCAAGGTGCACTGTAATTTCTGAAACTGAGCTATAGTGATATTTTATTCGAAGGTCTGCACAACAAATGAAAATTGTAACTCAGCTCGTTTGCTTTGGCCTCTGCGTCCACCCGCCCCTCTGCTCGACGCCGTTCTCCTCATTTCCCCAAGCAAACCAACGAATTTGTGAAGACGGAGTTGGAATTCAGCCGGGAATATCTGAAAATGCCGTCTCACGTTGCCTGAAACTATAAGGAGGAAATTATTCAGACGATGGATGCTGCTTCGGGCGGCATGTTAAATTGATCCTTTGGCAAGAAATGTTTCATGTAACTTAACACAGCAGTTCCCATAAATACCAATGCTATTATCAACCAGAAGTGAGATTTACTTATTTCTCAAACTAGACAAGAAGGAGTTTGTGTACATTTTTGTGTCGTTATGTTTAATGCGTGTATACCTTGGCGTGCTCAAAGTAACCATGACATAAATTACACTAAATGGAAGTGTTCTGTCAAGCATGCCGTGTGCTTGATGAAACACTTCCATTATAAGACTTCATTTTCCAGTACTTACCTTTCAAGAAAAATTATTCACTAGATTGAGATTTCCTTTTTGCTTTTTCTTGGCGAAGTAGAATTCTTTTCCACAGAAAGTTTTTCTCAACTGCCTTCTGTGACATGACTCTATGTTAGTGGCTTAAATGTGTGGAAAGCGCATGTTAACCTACTGTTCTCTTATGATGAATCTAAAACATTTGTAAAAGTTTCCTCTCCCCAAGGTGGTGTTTGTTGCATTCACTTGTTCAGTCATACATTCATCCGTTTATTCATTCGATAAATATTTACGGAGTGCCTGCTTTGTGCCAGACCCACTGTGTGTCCACTGGGTGTCCCTAGGTAACCAAAACAGACATCGTCCCAGGTAGCAATAAAGAAAAAGAAAAGAAAGTAGTTTAATAGGTGAGAGGAGCTTTGAGTAAGAGTGCCAGTTTGGAGTGGGGTGGGGAGGCAAGCTTCTCTGGGCAGAAACCAGAGTGAAGTGGGAGTGAGCCAAGCAGTTATCTGAGGGGTGGGCAGGGGGCGGGGAGGGGCTTGAGGCAGACAGAACCTGTGCAACAAAGATCTCAAAGAGAACACGATGGACATTTCTATATCAATGTGCATGGTCTCCGCGTGACCTTTCGAGCATGCCTTCTTTTAAAAATAACTCTCAGATGTGGGATGTAAAACTGAAAGCAGCAAATGAACAAGACAAACAGAAACTCATAAACACAGACACCAGGATAGCGGTTACCAGAGAGAACAAGGACGTGGAGAGGTAGTCAAGGGCAAAGGGGATCAAATATATGGTGATGGAAGGAGATTTGTCTTTGGGAGGAGAACACACAATGCAAGATACAGATGATATTATTGAATTATGCACTTGAAACCTATGTCATTTTATGAACCAACGTCACCCTGATAAATAAAAAAGTAAAAAATTACGATAAAGATTAAAAATAACTATCAGAGTTGTTGGCCATGTGGCGTCAATCGCTTCCTGATTTTGAGTAGACTGCCTGTTCCCTGGACCGCTCACGTGGATCAGCGTGGCTGCTTCAGGATGTGCAAAGCAGCTATCCCGGATTTGGAGAGAGAAGCGGGGGATGAGAACTTCGGTATGGGCTTGCCCTGGCAGAGCTGGCGTCTGAAACAAAGAGATGAATAATTAAAAGCTACGTGGCAAGGGTTGCGTGAGGATGTTTTTGAAAATGTTTTATATGAAAACAATTAAAATAACACTTTTCTCTAATTATTGTCAAGCATTTGACGACCGAGCTGTGAAAGACTTCGCTGGGTTTGGGGAAAGACAGTCCTCTAGCCTTCCTCCCCCCAATTATGAATAATCTAATTGTTCCTTTTGCTTCGTGGATTTGTTTATTTGTTTGTGAACCGAATAGCGGGCAGCATCTTCGCGTGCTGTCAGCAGTCAGAACTTGACAGGCTTTTGGCTGCTCTCGGTGCGGTTACGCCACAGGGATGAATGCCTGATGGGTTCAGATTGTTTCTATCCGTGAGACAAAGTCCATACAGCTGGCTGCTGTGTGGCTGCCTCGGGCAGTGGGTTTGTCAGATCCCATCCTTTCTAACTCTGGTTACACATGCAGCCGCTGAACCAATCCAACTGTATTCTTGGGGGCAGTGGCCTTCGTGTCCCCTTCCCTATCACCACCATCACTCCTTCTTTCCTTTCATAAAAGACCTCAGCTCCTGCCTCACTCTCTCCAGTACGACTCTAGTCTTAGCTCGAGGATTTCAGTGCCCAGGTAGCCTTGCGTTTCCTTGACTTTGATGCACTAATGATCTCATCCTCCTTCCTCTCATCTTCTCACTCCTCTGCTATTCTGTAACTGTGAACTCTGCATCCCTCCTATATCTTACCTTTAAAACTCTCTCTTTCTCTAGTATCCTGATTCCAACAGTCCAACAAGCCTGCTACCCACAAGGGTCCTACCATCTTGTCATTGTTCCTTACTTCCCTCATGTTTTAACTTCATTTCTTAACTCTCAGAGTCAACTATTACAATCATTTTTTTTGCCTGTATCCTCAACATCCTTGTTCTTCTCTTGGTTGGCAACATTTCCTTGTGTCTGTGAACATAGTTGGAGTAAAACACAGTGATGCTGATTGGCATCCCTCTAAAATCACATTTGCTGTCATCGAGTAGGCCCAGGTGTGCTGCTTGGTGATTGTGCTGTTTCCCCAGACAGCCACCCTCCTGCTCTCTAGGTGACAATCTCAGCCATTCTCCTCTTTTCACAGGCCTCCACATCTCAGCCGATGACTTTCTTCCTATTTCGCTGAAAAGATGGAAGGAATCAGAAGAGAACGGCCGTGGCTCTCGCCACCACACCTACCATCTACCTGTACCTGTGCCCATGTAATCGTACTTCTCCTATTATGGATGAATCAACTCCCTGCGAATAACCCATCCACTGGTGTCTCCTCGTGGACATTGTTCCAGCAATTACAAACCCTCTCTAATACATCAGCAATTTCCCCAATCTACTAGGTCATTAACATCAGCATACAAGCACTCTCCTCTCTCCATTTCTAGAAAAGAAAAACCTTCTATTGACCCATTTCACCTTCAGCTATTGCCCTGCTTCTCCCCTTTATAGCAAAATCTCTTGAAAGTGTTGTCCACGTGCTCCATCTCCAATTTTCCTTCTCCACTTGAACGGACTTCAGCTGGGTTTTCATCCCTATGGAGGTACCAAAATCACTCCTACAGAGTCATCACTGCCATCAACATTGCCAAGTCTGCTGGCCCTTTCTCCGTAGTTAATCTAACTTGACTCTTGGCATCTGACACAGTTGATTTCTCTGTTCTCTTGGCATATCTTCTTCCCTTGGCTTCCAGGACCCCCCATTTGCCTGGTTTCTTCATTCTTGGGTTCCTTTTCTAGTTTTTCTTCATCTCTCATCTTCAGTTATTGAAGTTCCCTCCACTTCATCTCAATTTGTATAAGTGTTTGACAGACATAGGGGTTAGTGATTACTGTATTGGACAGTGCAAATCCAGAGGGGTCATTATATGTTTAGTGTAGTGATTAAGTAGGTTTCAGGTCAGATTGCCTAGGTTTGGGTTTATATCAACACCTCCCCCCGATCCACATATACGCATGTACATGTATTAGCTGTTATTTTGCTCTAAGTCAGTTGGAAGTACTATTAGTAGCTACTTTATAAGGATGTTATTAGAATTAAATGAAATAACTTAGGTAAAGGAGTTAACACAGAGTAAGAACTTCATAAACATTAACTATTATGAATACGGCCAAAATGATGGTTTTTTTAATCTCTTAAATCATTGCTGCCTCAAATAAGACCTGGTAAATCATACACTTTTGTATGCTACTATAATAAAAACAATCACAACTCACTTTATCGAAGGTAATGAAATGCTGAGTGCTACTTCTGATAAGAAGCTAGTAGGGGCGATTAAATATTGTGAGTGGGTTGCTGATTCTGTTAAAGGCCTTGATGCAAATGTGGATAAACATGAATGCTACTAGAGATTGTTCTGCTGATCCAAGACACCTCAGAGTTCCTGTCCCTGCTCCCTTGACTGCAACCAGAGAAACTCACGTCTCTCACGTGACCAGGCGCTTGGGGCTCTGGTACATGCTTGTTTACAAACGAGCTAGCTGGGGAGCATATTCTAAGGAATATTTTGCCAAAAAGGAGTTTTGAGGTATGTTACTGGGAACTTTATGGTGAAGTATAAATTTGGAAAATTCTGGATTAAGATTGCTTTTAATTGACAGGACTTCTCAAAGCCTCTTCCATTTTCATCTCTGTGATGAGTCTTCATAAAAAAAAAAGGTCTTGTTTATAGGATTTCCCAAACCTCTCTGACTATGGGAGACTTTAATTTCTTAAAAGAAGTAGTATCTTTGTATGATGCTGCTTAAAACACTTTTTTAGAAAAATCCTCGCCTAGAGAATACCGTAGTTACATTCTGTCTGTCTTGCTTTATCATTTTATCTTTGGGGGTTTAGCCTAGTATGTGACACATAATAGGTGTTTAATACATATTTGATATAGAAATTAAGCATAAGCAGTGTTTTCCAGTCTTTCAAGCCAGATGTCAAGCAATATGTGATTCATGAATATTCGTGATATGGTCGCTGTCCTTGGGTAGTCACCAATGTGAGCAACTGCTTTGATCCCAAACCTAAGCTAATCATTACAAAGTGGTCCCTGTAGGAGGATTCAACATTTAAAGGTAGGAAAAAAAGAGACTTTAATAATTGAATTGTGTTTAAAACAAACATCCTGGAAGTTATACATGAATATTATTACTTTAAGTAAATGGCTTTGGAAGAAAATGTATATCTCATTTCTTGGAGGTTTAGACTACACAGCCATAAGGCATATATCATCCATTCATTCATCCAACCATCCATCCATCCATCCATCCATCCATCTATCCATCTATCCATCCATTCATTCATCCATTCATTCATATATCATCCATCCAACCATCCATCCATTCATTCATTCGTTTATTCATTCATTCATTTATTCATTCAGTAACTTTGCACTACTCTGTGCCACACACTATTCCAGGCATTGGTAATCCAGGAGTGAACGAGGCTAAGGAGGTCTGTGTTCGCAAGCCACTTACAATCTAATACAGGAAAGGGAAACGTGCATATAATTTAAAAAGTAAACAAATTTTAAAGTGACTTAATTATAGACTGAGATAAGGCCTGCTAAGGCAAAAACAAATAAAGAGAAAGAGAGTCCAAGGACAGAAAACTATTCTGAGATGGAGTGTGGCCAAGCGGGACAGCAGCTCCCAGCAGAGACAAAGGATGTGCAAGGAAGAGATGGAGTTATGCAAATGAGCCACAGAGGGCCTCGTGTATTGCCCTCTGGATTGTTTATTTCTTCGCAGCAGGCTGAGACCCATTAGCTGCCCAAACTCAATTTTTTACACATCCAGTTGTTTTAAACATAGCCCACATGAGCAGATGATGATGATGATGATGATGACTGTTATTATTATTATTATTGTCATTTAGAGCGTGCCTGTTTGCAAACCCTGTGAAACTGCCCAGCATCTACTAGTTAGATGTAAGAGAAACCCCAGGTGACTGCTGCGTCATAACTCTTAGATAGGAAGGACCCTCTTTGATCTCCCCCGGGAGTTCCTTCGCCCTCCTTTTCTCCTGGGTGGCAGGCCCAGTGCTGTCGCCTCCCGACAGTCTCAGGCTGTGAGGGACTTTTCTCGTGTCAACTTGTCAAAGCATCACCCACATACAGCTGTGCTTACTACTTCCATCTCGTGGTCATATCTTTTTTCCTTGATCAGACCAAAAATCCCTCCCATTCTCTGTGGACAGGGTAAAACCAGTCACAGCACGTCTGGTCCAGGAGTGAGAGGGACCTTGAACCAGAGAAATAAAGAAGCTTGTTCACACTCACACACTGTATTTATTACAAGGGCCAGAGAATATTTCTGAAAATTATTTCCCACTTTTAGTTTTTTTGGATAAACTTAGTAGTTATATAAAAAATCTACAATCCAGGTATATTCAGAAGTGGGTCTTAGGCTTTGTGATAGTAAACCCCTTCTATATCATTGAGGGTTTTAATTTTTGCTATAGTTGGAAAAGGTAATCATGCTTCCTGCTACCAGTCTCAAATAAGTGAATATGAAATCTGAGAACACAGCTGCATTGAACTGCTCATTTATTGTAAACTTTGGGTCATTCTTATATTTTGTGAGATATAATTATTCACACTTTTAATCTAATGGCCTGAAAATAATTAACTCTGCTGGGAGCAAGAGGTGAACTATCTATAACATTCCAAATATAAAGTCATTTCAACAAAATTGATTTTTCTGCATAGCATCTTTGAGAGAGTTGGCTATTAAGTCTAAATGTAGGACACACAGCATGTCACAGTTATAACTGGGACCCCCATCCACCCACTGGAGCCCATAGAAACACGTTAGTTATATTGAGAGTTTCATTTGTATAGAAGAAGATAGAGTCTGAGTTAGATGTGGGGGCAGGGACAGGAGTAGAGTAAAACGTTCTGTAAGTGAAGGAAAAGTATGAAAACCCAAATTGAGCAATTAACTCTTCAGCCAGTTGCCTGTGTATTTTTATCTTTCATCTGACTGAGTGGAGGCTGTTGAACTTTCAGAGTTCAGTCTTTGGTTAAGTGCCATCATTCTGGCATCACATACCAGATGAACGTCAAAGCTCTCCGCATAACCCAACACTGACAGGAGACTAGAGCTAAATGAGGAGGAAGTTGTAGAAATCTTACAGAAAAAGAAACAGTTGCCTAATTTTCACTAGGGTGTGGATTGCTGCACAGGTGCGCAATGATTCTTTTCGCAAGACTCAGTTTTATTAAGGTGTCAATGAATATTTTATTCAGGTGCCACCTGAGTAGCAGAATTAAGACAGACTTTCAGCTGAAGTCGCGGAGGACAGAGTTCCCCTCTGTCTAGGAAGTGGCATTCAGAATCTAAATAACCTGTCTCCTGCAGCCCTAACCCTTGCAACTCAGACTTATAACCACCTTTGCCACTCTGCATGGGGTGGGGGAAACCTGAAGATTCAGAAAGTCTTGGGTTGACATCCTGGTTTCATCACTTACCCGGCAGGGTGACCCAGAGAAATTCACTTCATCTTCCTGAGTCTGTTTTCTTGTTCGTAAAGTATCGTCGATGATGCTTGGTCGATGAGCATCCTGTAAGGAGTAAGCATTGCTTCACCTTTTCCATCTTGATGGGGCTCCATCAAGAACAACAGTCTCGCCAGCCACCAAGCCCTTGTCCTTTCTCCACACCTGGCCTGCCAGCCTGCTCCTCTGGAGACAGAACAGGTCTCTGCTCTCGCTCCCAGATTGCAAGCTCCCTGGGCGAGAAGCTTACGCCTCTGCTGACTGGTCTCACTTCACTTCGAGTTTGTTAAGAGGAGAAGTCAAATTTTGAATTGAGAAAGAGTAATGTAGAGAGACGTTTGATATTTTTCCACGATGTGTGTGTGCGTGTGTGTGTGTGTGTGTGTGTGTGTGTGTGTGTGTGTGTCTCCGGCCAAGTCCCTTTGGCCTGCTCCCCAACACTTACCGTCTTCAACCCCCAATTCACCTTTATCACCCTCAAAGCAGATGCCACGACCTATCAAAGAGAAGAGGGGTTGCTTGACAAGCACTCTACACCTTCCCTCCTTTCTCCTTTAGAAGTAAGTGACGGCGGTCTCAGAGGAACAGAGATCCGGGCCTTCTTGAATGGTGCTGGTGCCCCTTGGGCCGATCTTTCTCTTTCCTTCCTCTTCGATACATTCCTGGTTTCTCTTCCTGTTTGCCTATAAAATTACAAAATTGTTTCCCATTGGAATATAAATTTTTTTTAACTCTCCCTTGCTTTCAAGTTTCTGTCCTGCTTGTTTTTCTTTCGAAGCCAGGCTTCGTGGACCAGCATGCAACTCCCAGTCCACTGTCTACACTCCCAATCATACCTCGGCCTGTTCCAGGGCATCGTCCAACCTCGTTCTCCCAAATCTGCTTTTGATGAGGTTATTGCTTTGGTCTGAATGCTTGGATCTCCCCACATTTATCTGTGGAAGTCCCGATTCCTAGTATGGTGGTGTTTGGAGATGGGACCTTTAGAAGGTAGTTAGGTTTAGATGAGGTCACGGGGGATGGGTGACTCATACCCTTATGAACCCTCTCTCTCTCTCTTCCTCTGTGTCCCCTCCCCTCACCACCTGAGGGTACAGCTTCTGTAAACCTAAAAGAAGTCCCACAATGACATTCTGATCTTAGACTTCTGACCTCCTATCCAGAAATATGAGAAGTAAATGCTCGTTGTCTAAGCCACCTAGCCAAGGTAGTTTTTGTTATAGCGGCCTGAGCAGACTAGGACATTGTGGCTTACCTCCCAATTGTAAAATTCGATCATCTGTTTTGGGCTTCATTCGACATGTCATCAGACGCAGCCAGTCACTCTTTCAGACTCCCCCCCACCCCTATGCCATCCAGGACCCCACTCTGCAGCTTTGATGTCTCTCTCTGATCGTTCCTTCTCAGCCCCTCTCACCAGCTCCTTTTTCTTTACCTGTTCCTTAAACTGACAGTGGGTCCATCATCAGCCTGCTCCTGTCCCTGTTCTATTCATCTCGCCACGTAATTATATTTTCTTGCATTATTTCAGCTGCTGCCGACATACATATGATTTCCAAATCTATATTTCCCACTCGAACTTCTTCTAACCTAGACTTACCTTTTCAGCTAAAGGTACCTGACATTTCTTCCTGGATGTCCTTCAAGCATCCTACACCTGCCAATAACAATTGGACTCATTATTGCCCCAAGTCCACTCAAGTGAATTAAATCAATGAAACGAAATAAAAACATATAAATAAATTACCTCCCGAGGTTTTCCTCTTGGGGTGCCGCTTCAGGGCCTAGTATCCCGGAGAGAAATCTGTGGGACACCTTTGGCTTCTGTCTTTTCCTGCCTTTCAAACCCAACCACTTACCACTCCCCAAAGCCCGCTGATTTGTCCTCAGATGTGACTCTGCACCTGCCCCTCACGTGCATGCTTGTCACTGTGCCCGTTCGGCTCTCCTCTGGCTCATCCGACCAGCCTTCCGGCTTGCTTTAGCCTCCTCGCTCCAGTCTGTTGCATACGTGGCCTATGATGTCCCCCTAGAACCCAAGTCACAGCCCGTCATTTCCTTGCTTAAAGGACAAGCCCTAACACGTCAGTAGGACGGGGCCTTCTTCGAGTGCAGCCCCCAGAACTCCATATTTCCTCCCAGCTCTGTCCGGCCCTTGTATGTAGATTCCAAGCACGTTGGACTCATGTAGTTCCTTAGGATGGAGACTTGCATTTCTTGTGGCCTTTATTGTGGATTGAATTGGACCCCCACCCAAATTCATATGTTGTGTCACACACCCCCAGTAGCTCTGAATGTGACTTCGTTTGGAGATAGGGTCTTTAAAGAGACAATCAAGTTAAACTGAGGCCACTAGCGTTGGCCCCTAATCCAATATGGCTGGCGTGCTTATAGGAAGAGCAGGAAACACCAGAGACTGATGATACCCACAGAGGAAAGGCCAGATGAGGGCGCAGAGAGACGACAGCCAACTGCGAGTCAAGGAGAGAGGCCTCAGGAGAAATCGACCCTGATGACAACTTGAACTTCAACTTCTGACCTCCAGAACTGTGAGCAATACATTTCTGTCATTTAAGCCACCAGGTCTATGGTATTATGTTATAGCAGTGTGGCAATTTGATACACTATTTTTACTTGAGATAACTTTTTACATTAACTCTACATGAAGTATCTTTTCTTCATTCCTCTACATGAGACATAGCTATTTACTTTCCAAGACTCAGTTCAAATGACAAGCCAGCGATCATTGCCCTGACTCTCTCAGGAGTAAATGATTCATCTTCTTGCTGCCACTGAACTTTGCCACTGCATTTATTCTGAAATTTGCCTTTCCACTGTCTTCAGAATCCATTTCCTGAAGGCCGCGTTTTCACGGTTGGCTTCTCTCTCCTTTCAAACACGATAATCCAGAGGTCCTTGTGTGCTAAATTTGGCTGGCAGATATGTTTTGTTTACCTACCACGCGTCACCTTCTTAAAAGTCGAAGTGATCTCTCAAAGCCAGGATATTTCACAGACACATTCTCTGGAAGGCCAGGAGAATCTGCCAAAACTGGGCTGAAATTTTCAGAGTGTAACCGCTGGCTGCAGCCGAGGGGCGACTTCCCCATCCAGATGTTACGTTATCTCCCTGAACCCCTGGATGCGAGCTCCTGACCCTGCTCTGTCGCCTTTGCTTTACCATCTTCCTTACGCATGCGCCTCAAGAACCTCTGCGACACGACCTCCCTGTCCCTGATAGTGCTTGTTTGCTCACTGTCTGCCAATTCAAGAATTCCTCGGCAGTGCCTTGTGGTGACCCCCGGCGTCCAGAACCGACTGGAGCAGGCTTCAGGAATAACCCGAATGGTACTGGCTTACCGAACTCCTGTTTTTTAGTGTGTGATGGGCAGTGGATGAGGGATCGGGTAGGGTTCCGGACCGAAGCAGCTCTGCCACAGCAGAATATGCCTAAGATTCGCAGGTCAGCCAGACTGTTTTGGAATTCACAGACCCTGGGATGGACTCAGGAATATGATGCTCTCTCCTTACTTTTCCAAATATGCCAGCACTTCGCCAAGACTGTGGCTCTCTCTTCATTTCCACATCTGTTACCTTTCATCCAAAAACTAGCAAAATTGCCCGTTTATACATAGGAAACATCCAAACCGGTAGAGAAATTTTATAAGAGTTTATTTGAGCCCAAACTGGCCACAATTGCTGGGAAATAAGATCTCAAAAGCTTCCGGAAAGTAACAGTTTTGTGGTTTCTTATATAATTTGTAATTGAGGGAAGGTGGGGAAGATTATAGGGAGGTGGGAGAAAGCTAGTTGAGCATCATAGGACTACAGGATAGTTAACGAGATTATGTGTTCTCTTGAGGGTGAGTACCGCTGATTTCAAAGATGTGTTGAACTATATGGGCAGAAATAATGCACAGGGCTTGCTTAAGCCAAAGATAAACCTCGTACTAAAAAAGTGATAGGCCTCAGGTGTGACTATCACCATGGTCTGCCCACCTAGCAATTTATGATCAGATCACCTTGTGGGGTTACTTTCTACGAACCCTTTTTTGTTCACAATATTATAATGCCAATTTATATATACAGTATAGTACATTATGTATGTATATGTTATATGCATGTATCATAACATTTGTCATGAGTTTATATAATTTCTAATATATTTCTAATATATTATAATTAGATAATATATTTATAATTTATAAAATATAACATCATATATTTATATATTTTATATTTTGAGGATATAATATATACTCTATATATGAGTATATGTGCATGTGTATATAAAAATTATAATATGCTGACTGATTCAATTTTTTAATATTTTTAAGAATACAAATTCATGTTTTTTTGCAGAAAACATTGGAAACAAGATAAGCGGGAAGAACATAATAGATAATCACATGACATTTTGCTGTTTATACTATATTTTAGTTATATTTTATTATAATCTAAAAAGTCATTGATTATGAGCTATGCCACTAGGAAAGATAAAAATCCAAGGGTGGAGAATTTAATAAGATAACAGGCACTCCCACTCCCCAGCCCACCCCCTAAATAAACCTGAGACACAGAAGTGACACACACACTCTATACAGAAAGAAAATTTTATTCTTCACTCAGTGCTGAGTGGAGGAAGGAAAAAATTCTCCTTTGAGAATCTGAAACACCGATATGCCGTTCTAATAATAGAAAATGAAAATATTGTTTGGGGTCGTTTGCCATGACCTGGGGTAAGTGGGTGTATTTTTCTTTTTATGCTGGTATAACAAATTACCAAAAGCTTAATGGCTCAAAACAACACCCATTTATTAATTCACAGTTTATTAATTCACAGAAGTCTGGGTGTGCTTGGCTGAGTTCTTTGCTCCAGGATGTCACAAGGCTAACATCAAAATTAGCAATATAGCAGAGCTACGCTTTTCCCTGGAGACTCTGGAGAGTAGAACCCAGTTCTTACAGTTGCGGAACTGAGGTCCCCATTTCCTTGCTGGCTTTCCATCCCCCAAGCGTGGCCTCTCCCATCTTCAGCCAGCAATGGTACCTTGTCTTTCTTGTGCTTCGAATCTCTCTAACTTCAGTCTTCTTCTCCTGCCTCCCTCTTGGGCCAGCAGCAGGAGTAAATTCTATGCTTTTTAGGGTTAATGTGATGAGACTAGGCTCACCCAGATGATATCCCCCTTTTAAGGTCATTTGTACAGGATGTGGGATGAGGGTGTAGGGACTTGGTGTCCCTTCCTGGAGTCTGCCTGCCTTAGTGGGGAATTAGAAACTCCTGTAAAAACACATCTGTGGAGATGTTTTGTTATTGAATTTTTTTTTGAAGAGTAGTTCTGATTGTAAAATAGCTTCAGTTCAAATTTCTATATTATTTCATTATTTTAAGGGCTTATTTCCCCTCTCTGGGTAATTAGCCACTAGTTTTTGAATAATATTTTTCATATCACAGTGACCGTTGACTAAAAAGAAGTGGCTAGTCTTTTTAAATTAATACTTTTGTGTGTGTGTGTGTGTGTGTGTGTGTGTGTGTGTAATAGAAGCTCAGAAATAATACACATATATGCACTAATTATTTTAATGAACTATAACTTTATACTGGTTATGGTTGGGAATAACATCTTATGAGGTAGCATCGTCTACTAGAATTTTCTTATATGTAGACTTTCGTATTTTGAACTGAATAATATCTAAATTCATGTAACATTGTGACAAAGGCTGATTGTATAGCTGTGGCATTTTATTAGTTACTCTTTCTGATATAACTTTGGAAAATGTCATGCATTGAAAGCTTATCTTGCACCTGCCTTTATCTCTTACCATTTATACTCTTTATTTTTTTCTCTTTGTTTCAGATCTTTTCCTGACATTTTATATATTTATTTCTTTACTGCATATTTCTCCCCTGTCTCTCAACTAGAATCTAGGTGTCTGAGGGCCGGGCCTCTGCGTTATTGCTTGTGTAACCTCTGAGCCTGAACAGTACCTGACATCTAGCAGGCGACCAGTAATATTTGTCGAATGAATTAGTAAATGAAGATTAGGTGGGACATCAGTTTTCGTGGAGACAGTTCAAGCATACAGAACTATTTATCTTTTTTTTTTTTTTAAAGCTATTGTTAGGAAAGGTAAGGTGTTTCAGATGATTTACATGTCAAATGTAGATATATGTGAAGTTTGGCTCTTGAAAACCAAAGTGATAATCACCTTTTCAGGATATTTCAGGGAAAGAGGCAGATAGGCTTTCAGAGAGTTGTGACATCCTGTGAAGCAGCCAGAGGCAGGTGTCACCTGGCTACCAGGACCTATGCCATTTTTAGTGACCTAGAAACACAGTTCATTACCAAGATTAAGAGGACTCGAGAATAAATAGTCTAGATGCAAATTCCAGCACTGCTACTTAGAGCCGTGCACACTCAGGGAAATTTCTTAACCACTTTGTGCCTCGGTTTCTTCATCTATTAGTGGGGACAATAATAGCACCTCCCACAAAGGGCCATGATGAGGATGAAGTGAGCTAGCACGTTTAAAGTTGTTAGACCAGCTCCTGGCACTGAGCAAGAAACGTATGCTACGTATTGTTGCTGTTATTAACTTCTGTTTAACTAGCTCCTGACCCTCCTTGTCATGACTTAGCACATGAGTTTCCTGTAGAGTTGACCCTAAATATTTCTTCGTGTTTGAGAAATTCTTAATCGTGTCCAGGAACAAGCCTTACCAATATCTGGTCATCTGATATGCTTTCTTTTTTCTTTTGCTCCCAAGTCCTTTCTGCTCTGCAAGGAAACTTGTTCTTAGTCATCTCAGGGTTCTACGACAAAATATTGTATGCAGACCAAGTGACTTAAACAATAGACACTTATTTCTCCCAATTTTATAAGTCCGAGAGCTGGGCAGTCCAAGAGCAAGGTGCCGGTCAACATGGTTCCCGATGAGAGCCCTCTTCTTGGCTTGCAGACTTCTGTCTTCCCTCTGTGCCCTCACATGCCGGAAAAACAGTAATCTCTTTCTTCCTCTTCTTATAAAGTCACTCATCTCCTTATGATCTCATCGAACCCTAACTGGTTTCCAAAAACATTCTCTCCAAATACAGTCCCATTGGGGGTTAGGGCTTCAACATACACATTGAGAGGGAGGACATAATTCAGTTCCTAGCACACCTCCATGCCCACGGGATGTTGAGCTGCTTCTGCTGGTACGTGGCCTCCTACTGGTGGGGCTGTTCCCTGATCACTGCTGCCATCTCTGCTGAGAAGAGTCACAACGGCCTGGTCCTGTTGTCCCGCCGTGAACCACAATGTAAGGTCTGTGTCTAGATCCATTTTTTTGCATGTGGATGCCTAGTTCTTTTAGCACCACTTGTTGAAAAATTTTTGCTCCCTTGTATTGCCTTCGTTCCTTTGTCAAAAAGATCAACTGGGACTATTTGTGTGAGTGTATTTATGTGGGTCATTTTTCTGGGCTCTCCATTCTGTTTTGTGTATTTATTTGTCTGTTCTTTCACCAGTATAATACTCTCTCGATTACTATAGCTTTGTAGTAAGTTTTAAAATTGGGTGGGGTCAGTCCCCCACAACTTTATTCTCGTTGTCAGTATTGAGTTGGCTATTCTGGGTCTTTTGCTGCTCCATGTTAATTTTAGGATTAATGTTGTTCATATCCATGGACAAAATTGATTGGAATTGTGATGAGTCTATGAATCAAGTTAGGGAGATTAATATCTTGTCAATAGTGAGTTTTCCTATTGAAGAACATAGACTATCTCTCTATTTATTTAGTTTTTTGATATCTTTCATCAGAGTTTTATAGCTTTCTTCATGTGAATATTGTACACATTCTGTTCCATTTATACCTAAGTATTCCATTTTGGAGGATACTAGCGTATCCCCTCCTACCCCAGCACAGTTTACCCAAGTGGTTGCTGCTCCAGTAAATTGGGATACTTTGCTTCTGCCCATCTGTTTATCCAATTTAGGGGGCAATGATTTGCCCTGTGACCTCACTTCTCTAATCTAAGATGTGACGATTTTCCCATTTGTTCAGTTTTTTACTTGTTAAAACAGAGTGGCGACCTCAGCAGCTTACATGTTGGACCAGAAACCTCCAAATTTAATCTTGGATATTTTAATAATGATATTTCAATACTACTGGCTTCCTCTATAATATTGTTTATTCTATCTTAAGATTTAAAAAAACCCTTATTTTCTGAGTTTATAAATTTCATGAAAATGCCAAAGGGATCCATTGCATTAAGAAATAAGGAATGAAAAAAATTATGTTTGATACCATTTTGCTGTGCAGTGGAGCTTTTTGAGTTTGGTGGAAATTTTGTGGGGTTTTAGGACAATGAGTAGTAATTACATAAAGCAGCCTCTCTCAATTAATCCTGTGGTGACAGATCTATTGTGCGTAGAACTCATCCTCTCACGGGCCATGAGATCATCGCTGGAACATCGGTGAGAATGGGGGGAAAAATCAGTGAAGGCATCAAAATATGATAAAATCTGTCAAAGAAAATAATCCCCTAGAAAGGCCTGGTGTGTCAGCCATTCAACAACGTTTTGCAAATAGAGAACAGAGCAGAACCCTCGATCTTGCTGCGTGAGCCACTGGGATTACAATGCAGATTCTGCCCTAACATTGTTCAGACCCAGTGTATTGTTTCAAGCAGTTTAAAAAATCTCGTCGACACGGAGGCTTACAGTTATGTTTCTGGCCCGTTTCTCTTTCACAACAGGTGCTCCCAGCTAAATGAAGACATTGAGTGTCTTGTGCCGACCGAGATCCGGAGAGGTACATAAGATGGAGAATTGCAGACAGAGCGTTCTCATCATCCAAAAAGCTGGGTATTCGCTGTGCTTCTGACGAGGCCTGCTGCTCCCACTGACGAACCTGATGGCACGCTGCAGGGCCATTACTCCATTCAGGCTGCTGGTGGAGTCCGGGCTGATGATGCTTTCCAGGAAGGCCAGAGCAAATTAAACGTCCAGCAGAGAAGAATGTGGCCTGAGTGCATTTTTCAAAGTGAAGACTGAAGCTGTGCTTTTGGAGGCTATAGACACGGATCACTGAAAGAAGGTTTAGTTAAAAAGGGAAAAAAGGTTAAAAAAAAAGAAAAAGAAAAAAGAGCATACTCTATTTCTTGCTTCAGCTCCTCTACTTCTAAAAAGACTAATACAAGAATACGATCGAATGTAAAGGCTTAGTTCCCACCCACCCCCAACTACACAGTTTTATAAAAGTGAAGCTTGTATTTTTTGTCAAAAAGAAGGTGCTAGAGTTTCATAATTTTATTCAAATAATTTTCTCTTTAAAATAGCTGGGTGAATAATTTTAGAATTTTTCTTCTTTAAAGAGAAACTCAAATAATCATCAGTGATCTCTCAGCTCTTTTTCCCATTTCCCAGAGTGATTATTAATCTGACACTTCACAGCAAACAGAGCCAAACATTTCCAAATGGCTCTCAGATTTTCTAGTAAATTCTCACTCCATGATAAAAAAGAATGTTCCATAAATGAATCTGCGTACGCTTAAAGGGAAAGAAGAGGAAAAACTGATATACGTGTGATTTAAAAAATTGTCCTTACGATTTAGTTTCAAGATTGAGGCATGTGGCTTACACATCTTCGTTGAGGGGGGAAAAACCCAAGCAATTGCTCTCAACATAGAGTAACCGTCTGGTTCATCACGCTCCACCCAGTGTAGATATTGTAGCCAATTAAAAAAAAAACAACAACAACAAGAAAGAAAGACACAGAGGCTCAGGTGCTCACTAGCTTTATTTTCATTTTACCTGCATATGGGCATTCCAGCTAGTGTTATCAGTCTGGGAAAAAGCCATATAAGATTATTTTAAATTAGTTATTTATGGAGGACATTTATTTTCAAAATGTTTGGAGGGGGCAATTATATGCAAGATGGGGGAATATATGCAATAAATCTGGCATATTGTTAAAAAAAAAAAAATGGAGCCAAAATAAAGAATACTGCCTACATTGTGGAGATAACATCCACATTTCAAATTGATTTCAACCGGGCTTTTTTACCTGGTGTCTAAGTATCGTAGAATTCAGGGAGGCTGTAATCGTAGATGGAAAAAAAGTACTATATTCTTATTTTTCTAAACCTCTAACTGAAATTGAGCCTTTTCTTTAACTATAAATATAAGTTTCATCAGACTGTCAAAGAATTCATGGCACACACAAAAAAGGTTAAAACTCCTGGAATAACAGTATCTTCACCAATAGATGGAAAAATAGAAATTTCTCATGTCTGAACTAAAATGTCAATGTATTCAACTAGTAAGTATATGTCCTTAGTAAAAAAATGTTTTAGATCAAAGTATTCTGATAATACCCAGCACCCTCTAAATATCTATCATCTTAGTCTCTACAGCTGATATTTTCAATTCAATTCTATTTGTTTAGTGAGTATCTACTATGAAGCTGATATTATGCAAGGCTCTGGGGACTACAGTGATTGCAAAAGCCACTGGTGTTTTGGAGAAATGGAGGAATCTTCTAGGTATTGATGACTGTAATAAAAAGAATGTTGTGATATTTTTTTTAATTGAGAGATAAAAAGCAATTTTTTCAGTAACTTATTTGAACTCTACATAGAGACACAATTCAATTCTCCTAGTATTCACATATACCTTCATCCATTTCTTTGTAGACCCAGTTTTTCAAACATCTACCTGACAAGGCATGAAGCCAAAGTAGGAGGGGAGTGTTTTGATGGACAGTTGGAGACACCCACACCCACACCCACTCATGCAAAACTAACACATTCCTCCTAATGTCTAATGCAACCCTAACCGGGTAAGTGGCTTCTATCTACTTAACTTCCTCATCCAATTCTCCAGGTCACTTGGATCAGTGGACAGAAGACTGTAGAGAGATTGTCACAAACTCATTCATTCTTTCTTTTGTACCACAAATGAAAGCTTATTTCCCAACAATGGTGGTCGAGGAGTATAGAGTCTTCAGTATATGCTGCTTGAGAATATCAAGATTTTATCAGATTTGGGTAAAGTTGACTCATTTGATTTATGCTCCTTATTCGAAAAGAAATAATTAATGGGAAGATATCGGACATTTCAGTAGAAATGCTGAATCTCCTGATTTATTACCGGACCAGCTACTTTAATTTTCTAAAGAAATTGCAAAATTGACTTTTTTAAGTGCCAGTTCAACTATAACAATTTTTAAGAATAATCAGCTGGGTACAATTGAAACTGAGATCAAATATCATTTAAGCCTTATGTAAACTAAGTTAATTTAATGTTACACTTCCTAGCAAATGGAATATATATATGTATATATATATACATATATATATGTATATATATGTATATATATATTTATATGTATATATATATACATATACATATATTTACATATAAAATACATCCTTTTATATATAAAATACATATTTAATCCTTACAGTATTTATCACAGCATCCCTTGCCCAGGTGAGGATGTTGTCTCTGCCTGATCCCATGAGAGTGGTCTCCAAGCTTCAGTCCTCACATTCTCTCTCCAGCTGGGAGATGTAACCAGTAGAGCTAGAGCTCTCACTGCCACAGGGTTTCAGTGCTGTGCCAATCATTAGCCTAGTAGCTCTGCACTAGCCATGTGATCTTGGGCAAGCCAATCGACACAAACCTCAGTTTCCTCATCTGCAAACTGGGCATAATAATAGTAGGATCTACTTCACAAGGTTGTTAAGGGGATCAAATGATATAATCCAGGTAAAATGCTTAGCAGAATGTCCTGCACATAGTGAGACCAAATAGATGTTTATCACTTTTATTATCATTATCAAATTGTTCTTATGTACTCCAAAAGTAAAATCATCAACTTCACCATCTTTCAAGTATCTTCCGCATCCATATGTTTATTTTCTTTAGCCCATCCTTGCATTAGTCTGTTCAGCCCCAAAATAAGATGTACTCCCTCTTGATAAGTATCCATTTTCCACCTGCGTAATTGAACTTATTCCCTCAGATCTCTTTCTAGATCTTCGATCTCTTCTTCCCTTTGCCTTTTTAAATTCAGTCAATAAATAGGGGCAAACCCATTCATCGTGTGCCAGTCTCAGCCTATCGATAACTAGTGTGGCTGGACCAGCCACTGTGGTTCTTTCTGATTGTAAGATGCCTTCTGCAATAGCTATCAGAAAACTTTGGGGAAAAAAAAGGTTTTACCTACAGGTCATGGGAATTACATCACACCCCTGGGGCCACACTATATTAGAGGGCTTATCTTCTAAAATATCTTTTCTAGGACACTGGATCAAATAAACAATAAACTAAATGAATACAGAAGGTTTCTCTCTGTCTTTCCTTTCTCAGGGAAAGTAACTATCAGTTAAATATGAAAATCTTTAGCTGAGAAATATTAACATAAGTACATTTCATTAATTTGCTCATTATCATTAGCTTTAGTTATTACATGTGTCAATAGATGAATGAATAAATGGAAATATATAATAGATAAATGGTCTAGAAAGCAAGAGACCTTAGTTCTAGTCAATTGTGTGAATCAACTCTGTGATTTTAGAGATTATAGTCTCTTAATTTGTGAATTAATTTCTTATTTTCTCTACATCAATTCCTCTTTCTTAATTATACCATATATAAATGTGGAGATAATAGCATTTGTCCTGTCTACATGACAGTTGTTAAAGGGTTCAGATAAGATAATGTATACCAGACCTCTGTATAAACAAATTGTTCATAATTGTATAGTGTTATTCGTACAGACAAAATTGTTGTTCCCAAATCATTGATAACCTAACAATTTATAGTTAATCAGGGAGTTTTCATCATTATGATAAAATGATACCAAGATCTGTCACTATCTCTGTGATCATATTTGCCTATTAAATATTTCCAAGGTCATTTAAATCCATCTTTTATATGTGAATGACATCTAGGGCTATAAATTTATTTCTAGGCTAAAGTCTTTGTTAGTCATATTTAACTATAAATAATACCTTGAACACTTTATTATGATTTTCAATTAAAATTAAATTTAATACTTAATTTGCAGTTTTAAATGGCTATTTTTATCCCATTTTACTCTTATATTTCAGTTAACATTCACATGGTGAGTGTAGTAGATGTGGTTGGTTGCCTAGCCAACAGTTATTTTCCCTTTTTTCTTCTTCCTTACTAGCAGAAGACCCATTTTGTTTAGAAACTTGACAGTGATGATTTATGAGCCCCTTCTCCAGGAGATGAACCATAATTGTTTTGAGCCAAACATAGCACCCACATTCGTCTTGGCCAGTGATTGGCCTAGGAGTTGACTTGTGACCCAAATCTGGCTCATGAAACTGGAGTAGTCTGTTGTTGGAAGAATAAAGAATATTCTAAGAAAGACTTCTTCCCAGATAAAAAAAAAAGTAGACATGCAAGAAGAAACTTTCTTTCTGCTTTTAGATATTGTGAGGAGCGGCCTTGTTGATTGGCATTGTGGCAGCCATCTTGAAATCATGGAGGAAAAATCAGGAGACCTACAGGAAAGTTAACATTGCAAGGCTGCTGAATTAACCAAGACTGGAACTGCTTCCAATTAAGGCAGGCCAAAGCATGGGAGATGATATTTTCAACAAAAAATATAGTGAACTCTTAAAAATCAATAATATAAAAATAGACAAAATATAGGTAGAAGATTTGAATAGGCATTTTGCACATTAGCCTATGCAAATTGCCTATAAATATATGAAAGAGTGGTCAATATCATTGGTCTTCAAAAAAATGCAAATTAAAACCACAACAAGATACTACATATACCCACCAGAGTGGATGCAATGAAAAAGACTAAAAAACCAAATAGTGGAGAAAATATAAAGAAACTAGAAGTCTCATAGACTGCTGTTGGAAGGGCAAATTGTACAAACACTCTGAGAAACTCTTTGATAATATCTACTAGAACTGAACTTATGCATTCCTGTTGAACCAGCCATCACTCCTAGGGATCACCCAACAGAAATGTGAACATGTGTTTACCAAGAATGTTGATGGCAGCACTCTTTGTAATAATCCCCAACTGGAAACAGCCCAAATATTCAATAGCAGTAGAATGGATATAGAAATTGTGACATATTCCCATAATAGGATATTAAAGAATGGTTAGAATATATAAACTACCGCTGCACACAACATAGATGAATTTCATAAACAATTTTGAACAAAAAAACTGGCCAGGAATACTCTACAATTTCATTTCTGTAAAGTTAAAAAAAAAAACAAACAAGAAAAATGAATTCTCTGTCTTAAAAGTCAAGGCGGTGACTGGGAAGGGACACAAGAGTGTTTACTGCTGCTGGCAATGCTGTTTTCTTAACAGGGGTTTTGATTACATGTTGTGTTCACTTTATGAAAACAAATTGAGTTACATGTTAATGTCTGTATACTTATTCTGAATATATATTTGTTTCAGTAAAAAGACTACTTAAAAATAACTGAAAGAGAAGATAAATAAGGTAAGAAGAAATATTAGTGTTGAAAAGGAATAGAAATAGAGCGTAAAAAAAAACAACCAGTGTTTGCCAAGGAGACCCGCAGACACAAGCGAGGCTACTTGTCAGCTCTGTGGCATCATCTGCTGCTTTTGAAAGTCTGTTGTAGATTCAACACTTCCAGAATCTTTATCTGGACTTGGCCATCTCATGCTATTGTTGAAGGTAGAAAGTAACTTTATTTGCTCTAAAAAGTCAGAATGCACTAATTGGACCTATTCACCTGCCAGAAGTCAGATCCTTGCCATTCTGGTTATTGAATGATTTCACGGTGATGAATCCATTTCTATTTCTGATTAGCACATACTCTTAGATGCTTAAATTTAATTTGTAATACTTCGACCAATTTCCCAATAAAGTCAGCATGTTTTCCTATTATAGAAGAATACTGCTTTAAATATAGTGTATATAATCAATTTGGAATTTAGGTAAAGACTTCATTCGACTAACAAATTTTTAAAAAGGTTGCCAGACCTTGATGATTTGCTTGTCTTTGGACTCCTCCAATATCAGCCCCTAATCCACGTTGCTGACCATGAGTTATATTCTGCCTTGGGTTGTTGGCAGGTTTTGGTTTTTACTCATGTAGGCTAGTCTTGGCCCCGTATCCAGACCAGAGGCCATTTGAAAGTAGGACTTGTTTCTCATAATCTTTAAAAAATCTCTTTAACCTTGGTCTTTATTCATAATATCTCCTCAGTGTTTACTGAATAATTGCTGGTCATGCTCATGTTTAGGTTAGATAAGGAGAAAATGCTCTCATGGGCAATTGGCAGAGAATTTTTTTTGGCAGTGATTAAAAAAAATAGGCATTCTTCAGTTGAGAGTCTTACAGAAACTCAAAGAAATAGACTGGGAACATAATGATAGTCTTTCAGTTCTATGACCTGTATATGTGACAAAAATAACAGGCACATTATTGTTTGGCCTATACCCAACACCAAGCAACCTATTTACCTTAAAAAAAAAAAAAGAGTTGACTAAATTACCCAATTGTCTTGTCTGTGTGTAGACAGAGCCTGGGGTTCTATTGATGAAACCATATTTCATGCTCACGCTCTGAAGCAGCTGTAGTTCAGCGATTTGAAATAACTTAATGAGGTATTGATTTTGCAGCTCACTGCTCTCTGAAACAAGTACCCAAATCATGGCAGGCCGCATCACAAGGGAGGGGGCCGAAGGAAAGGTGCATTTCTAATGAATACACTAGATGAGTTTCTGTCAACCTCACAATCTGCATTGGATGCTTTAGAATTAGAGAGATGAATTATTTAATTGGAGATGAAAAATATGAGTTTTGTTTTTTTTTTGCTCATTTGGAATTCAGAACTGGAACTGAAATACACACACTTCAGGAAATATAGACATTAAAAAAAAACTAGTTCAGAGATGAATTATAGTGGTAAGTTATTTTTCAAGCCAGTTTTTAATTGTTCAAACTAGAAGGAATGGAGAAAACCTTAGAGTGGAGATAATACTCTGGGGAAAGGAAATAAAGAAATGATGCCTTTTGCATGTTTCCTAAATACTCCCCAGTGGCTCTTAATGAGCTGCATTATGGCATCTTTGCCCTGGGGTTGGAAGGAGCTCTGCCATAAATTAGCGAGATGGAGGGAATTTAAATGAGGGTTCTGCACAGGCAGTCATACTGCATTTGGCTAGAGTCTAATTCCATGGATAAACGGTTGGCATCTTGAGGGCTGTCTCCAAGTTACTCAGCTTTGCAAAGAACTTTCTAGAATCACTGGGTCTACAGCTATGCTAATCAGGAAAATTTACATTGACCAGGCATGGTTCCCTAAGCCGTTTCCCAGTCACCCCATATTTTTTCATTAAGAAAACCCAACCATTGATTATTTGCCTGAACGCAATAAATTTGGGGTTGCAAACAAACAGAGAGTGCTCCTTCTAGAAAACAGATTAGATTTGGAAGGGACAGCACAGTTCATCACAAGAGGAAATGGTCTCAAAGCAAAGCAGCGGAGGTTAGAGGGTCAGCAGGAAGAATGGCCAGTGACTTGCGTACAGAGAAACCCCAGGAGTCAAGGTAATGGTTGGGAAGGAAACAAGCAGCTTCCTGTTGTGTGGGAAGGGTCCTTCTAGGACCCTTCACCTCTCAGGGGCTTCCTCGAGTTTAGTTTGCTTTGGCTTCTTAGTTTCAAGCAGAGTCCTTTAAAGCAGTGGTTCTCAACTTGGAACTAGAGTAATTTTGCTCCCCAGGGGAACTTTGGTGATGTCTAGAGATGTTTTGCTTGTCACAGCTGGGGAGTGAGGAGATGCTACTGGCCTCTAGTGAATACAGTCAAGGGATGCTGCTTAATGTACTAGAACACACAGGATGGTCTCCCCACAGCAAAGACTGGTCCAGCCTCAAATGTCAAGGAAATAAAGGTGAGAAGCAAATGTAAGTAAAGTATATCTTTTCAGCATGCTTGTCTAAATTTAAATGCCTTATATAGTTAATGGTCTAGACATTTAATGGAGTATCATGCAGCTGTCGAAAGAGATATAACCAGTATATGTATCGACGTGGAAGGAAGTGGGAAAGTGACAAAAAAATGTTGAGAAATCCTGGAAGGAAGAACCAGTTTGTACAATCATAGAAGAAAGAAGAACTAATACAAATTAGGAACGCTTTAAGTCCTGCTGACTAAAGGAAGGAGAGAAATGCCAGCCAGAAAGGAAGACAAGGTGATTTAATGCTGTCAGGTGTGCGGAGTTACACAACAGTGATGTTGCAGTGTGTGGCTTAGAATCACTTTGGCTGCTTGCCCAGAGCCTCAGAGTTCGAGTTGATTTACTTATAATGATATGTTTATATAAAATACGTAGTTATAATAAATGCAAACAATGGTGGGTGGTTTTTAAAAAATGTATCTTTACCATTGCTAGATAATGACAATTTGTGAGCATCTGCTGCATCCTAGAACTGTGTTCGATATATATTTTAAGCCGTTCATGCTTTGTTTCTTTTTCTTTTAAATCAGCAACCTATGTCAGCTATCCTCATGAGGACAGTTTAATTGTTCCAGAAACAAAAGGAGCTTCTTTTGGGTCCTTTGCTTTTCCACGTATTGAGTAAATTAGTAAAATCCAGCTTTGGGGCTGAAGACTTCCACGGTTCTTGCACATGGAAAAATAGGTCTTGTGCACTCAGAATATCAACAATTCGAAGGAGTTTAAAGAGTTGTGCATTCAACAATGTTATTCTAGGTCTGTTTCCTCAAGTCTAAAATGAGAAGTTGGCTCTGATGAGCTGTAAAGTCTCTTCCTATCTAAGAGTCCAGAATTCCGTCCTTCTCTGCCAGCCAGTTGGAAATAAGACAGTGGGGTCATGCGCTCATCTGAGCGTGCTCCACGACCTGTAAGCATTTATTTCAGGGGCTTCAGGAAGCTGGTAAAATTAGATGCCAAACTTTTTGAATATGTTCATTTTTCCTGGGGTGACTTTTCACATCTACATGATAATCTAAATAGTATATGACTTTTAAAAAGTTAAGATCTTCTGCGGTAGGGTGCAATGCTAACAAGTTCAAGATGATAAGCTTCCATTTTCTATGGCTATTAATAGAGAAGACTCTATCCTGTAACCCTAGACTTCACAACTGACTCCAGGGGAACTGCACGCAAATGTGTGCCATTCGTCACAGAGATACAAGGGACAGCAGCATATATGGGTGAGGGCCCCTCATCAATGAGAGCCATATGTGGGATTTGGGAAGGCCAATAAATGACTCATCTTTTTCTCCAGATTTTGGAGCCAGTGAAGTGATGATCCAGAGAAGACAGACAGCTGGGAATTAAAAAAAATAATTGGCTTTATTATTGATTAAATCGACGGGAAAACGTGACTATAAATGTGGGCCAAATATGCTTAGTAATATTCTCTGAATTCAAAAGGTTTATTTCAGCTGTCCCTGGACTAGTCAGGCAAGCACAGGTGAGCCCCTCCCTTCAGCTGAATATGCCTGGTCTGCAGAAGGCCACCATATCTCTGAAGGGGCTGCACTTGGCATTGCTCAGCTCTGCTGCCCAAACACCAGTCCAATATGTCTCTCCTCCCTGTGGGAGCAATAGTAAGGGACGGAAAGTAGATTTTGCCAATAACTTTCCCATCTAGGATGTTAGATGCATATTGTCTGCTCTCTTTAGACAGTCAGAAGTCAGGAATAAATTTCTTCTCCAAATTTAAATGCATCTCTGTTTTGACTGCAGATTAAAATACAACATTGATTGGGTGATAATCTTGAGTGGCTTATTTTTAAAAATGGAAACAAGAGCCCTCAAGGCCATGTAAAGCACAAAAAGGATTGGTCAGAGAATTTTCTGAGAGACTACCCATCGTAAGAGGGATCTCTTTTGCCAATATCTTTTAAGACCAACTTATGAGAGGTAGACATTGTTAAGCAGAGCTGGGAGGAAGTGCTTCAAAGCCAGGGGTTGAGGAGTGGGCATCGGAGAAATGACCCCCCAGGGAAACTGAACTGAAGGTGTGTCATGTTCTGGCAGAGGCTTTTTTGTCTGTTTTCTTTAGCATTACCTTCAGTGATTCTACGAAAAGATCTCTGCTTTTCTATAAAACATTTTATAAACTTTAATCGCTTTCATGTTGTCACTTCTCTGAAATAACCAGAGTTACCTTGGGGAGATGTCAAAGACCCAGGCTTTGTGGGGAGGCAGGAGGTTCTCGAGGGGCTTCGGGGTTCTCAAGTTGTATTATATGGTGACTCAATGTCCCGGTTTGTCTGGTACATCTCCGTTTATAGCTGATGTCCCAGTGTAACTACCAATTGCACTTCCATTCACCCTAAGAGTGTCCTGGTTTGGATACTAAATTATATGGTCACCCCCATTTTTCTTTAATGTTTAATTTTTCCCTTTTTACAATAGGATTGGATTTATTGTTATTCGTGTTATTAATATTAGCTTTATAAAGGGCCATGACTAGATTTCTGCCTTCGAGGAGAAACAACTGATTATAATAACAAAGCAGGCATTGGTATGTGTACTTATAGAACCTTATAGAACACTTTAACAAGCTTTATTTAGAAGGTTGAATGGTAGGGGTTCAATACATTTGATGTGGATTAATAAATAGGTGACACTGAAGTGATAGATAAAGCAGGTGTTACTATAGTACTTACACGTAAATTGTCAGCATCATCTACTTGTGTACTTTTATCTCTACCTATGTTAGTGACTGTGGTGTGAATCTTCTTTCTTTCTTGCCTTTTTCTGGGCGGCCAATGTTATTAGAAATTGCACTGGTCTTTCAAAAAGTCAGAATTCCTCCCTAGCTCTTAATTGATACTTTCTTTGATATCTAATTAGAACTTTTATTTTTCCAGCCTCCATCAAACTGCTGATTATTTTAGGCATTACTAAATGAAGTAAGATAAAACTGATAAGTGAGGGAACATAACTGGTTTCAACACAAAGCCCAATGGGGCCTTATTGTTTAGTTTCCTCTGTCTGAAATGGAATCATCGAAATCCTCTTTGCATGTGACCCTCTAGCAGAATCTTCCCTACTCTCTTGTGATACCTAGCCTGTCATATCCTCATTAATCACCATGCCACACAGAAGAGGAGCAAGAACCCAGCTAAATCAAGATGGATTGTGTCTTCCTTTTCTTCCCTCCAGAGCTCACTGTCAGGGCAGAGGGTTGGTGTGGTGGGGTTGGTGGTATCCGGGCTCACACTAGTGATTATTTCCAGGACTGAGAGCCAGCTCGTAGGCCTCCAATATGGTAGTACTGCTTGTTAAGATAGAAATAGAAAAATATTTCTGAACCAGTTGATAAATAACCACTGTTCTAAAGGCTCCCTTTAAGTTGTCCTGTCCTATTTCTTTGACTTTCCTCCCAAGTACCCCTGGCTGTTTCCAGATCCAGCAAATAAGGGTCAACACCTAGCATAGCAACGGGCAACAGGGACCAGCCCATGATGATTAGCTGGTGTCTGTGCCACATGGTTTGTTGAGTGCTACCCCTGGTCGTTCTTTGCCATCTCTTCTTTAAGATGCTTAACCATGAACTTGAAATGACTTTTCACAATTTAAAATACAGAAATCATGCTAGAACTTTGGAATTGAGCTTAATTCTTTCCTGATTGTGTGTGTGTGTGTGTGTGTGTGTGTGTGTGTGTGTGTGTATGTGTATCTACCTGACATCTAGTATCTACCTGACAGATGGTCATCCAACTTTTGTATAACTTTGGTAATGGAGAGCTCACTATACCAGGAGGTCATTTTTTCCTCTGAGGTAAATGACACAGGATGACTTCCCCTCATTTCACAGAAATGTTCTTTATTGCAAAAAGCCATATTTGATAACGACAGGACCAGTCTCCTTCGCATGAAAATGTTCCTCTGGATGATCTTTTCTTAGCCATTCTCTCCATTTGCATATTCATGGACACGTAGTAACATTTGAGGATTGTCACGACCCTATGGAAACCACATGGTTCTGATTTCTCTCCTTTGGCTCAGACATGTGCTTTCTACATATTTCGGTCATCAGTCATTAGGTAATGAATCATTTCTATCAAATGAATGAATGAATAAATGAATGAACAAAGGAAGAACTCCAGGCAAGAAAAATTTTTTAGCCTTTATAGGAAATCCCCAAAGATAGAAACTTTGTAACTTTTGATTGACCTATTTTAATATTTCATAATAGCAAAGATCATTAGTTTCCTCTTATGCCCAACTGAAATCTCTCTACCTTTAGTTTAAGCTAATTTCTTTTTTTTCTTCAGCTCTCTGGGTGGATTTCCTTTGTCTGGCTCCAGTCCCATATCCTTTGTGTTGACAGGGTAGAAGCACAAGGAAGAAAGGTCAAACATGTACTATAGAAGTGTGATATTCTAGAGAACTCTACTTAATTTATCTTCCCATACAATGAGCATTTACAACAGGGAGTGTTTTCCTTTGTTGTTCTAGAGATCTGATTATGTTAAAAAGTTTTAAAAATGCTATTAATCCTTGCTATAGCAAGTGAGGCCAACTCTTTTTGTATAGCAGGTAATATCTGAGCTTTGGATATCCAGAGAAAAGGCTGTCATTGTAAATATTTAGGGTAAAGCACTTTTTTTTCTTCAAATTCTCTAGAAAAACTACCTGTTACAATCTATGCTCAAATCTAAAAGTCAGAATTATTATCTTGCCTTTTGAGATTGACCTTCTGACTTCTAATCAGGCTAATTAAGAGTAAAGTCAGAAAGCACAGAAGTTTCACCATGAGACTCCTAGTTCTAGCACCCTTAGTTCTGGTTATGCCTAGAAATCTATCAATTTTGTGGATTTGCCAATGGCAAAACTCATGATTGTATTTACTTTTACTTTCTATGACTTTTGAAAGGTTGCTAAGTCTAAAAGAACTTGACAGAGACTATAGTTTAACCTTCCTGCTTTGCAGAAGGGGAAATGGTTGCTCATGCACTGACCATGCACAAATGTCCTTGCTCAAAGGGTTGAGCATTGAGTATTACACGATAGTGAACACCCGTATTTACCTCTTCAGTTAAATCTGGAGTAGATCAGTCTCCTGCCACCATGGCCTCCATCAGTTAAAAATATGTAGAGAAAAAGGAGCATAGTGCATCCAGTGCCCGTGGTTTGGAGGAGGTGTCTCTTAAGACCTCAAACCCTTTGTAAATGAATTCTGTGATTATGGAATAACCTCTTGGTCTCCGAGCAGGCTTGTCTACTAGGAGGGAGTGCCCTGAGTAAAAAATAGATGTAGATCGTTCTCCTGATGTAAAATAATAAATAAATCATCATCATTCTGATTTTTAAATGTTTTCTATGAGTTTGATAGTTTTGAAGTCTTTTTTAAAAGCTCTGTGCAGCCTCGCATTTCCTTCATAAATTCTATTAAGCAAGCATTTGTCGAGTGCCTACCATTTCTTTGCTTATTTAACAAGAATGTTTTTAATATCTGTTATTATCAGATCTGCTGTAAGGGCTGGGGATAGAGTAGAAATAAAAGAAATGTCTACACTTGTGGAGGTCTCATCACAAACACAGGGCAACGAGACAGATTCTGTCCTTGCCTCCCTGAGTTTAGAGCTTAGCGGGACAGACAAGATTTAAATTGATAGCTACAATTAGCATGATGAATATTCATTACAGGGAAAACAGGAGGTATAGTATATTAAGGGAGCAGAAAGCAGGTTGGAACCAAGTTCTGAGGTCAAGACAGGCTCCTTGAGAAAGGTAAAGAGAGACATCTAAGCAGCTATCTAAAGGCTAAGTAAGAGGTCAGTGATCTGCATGGTTGGGAGAGAGAATGCTTCGCCAAAGGTGAAAAACTCTCATGAGTTTTGGAGTTGAGGGAAGAAATGACACATCTGAAAAACTGGAATAAGTTTGGTATGCCTGGAGCAGGAAATGTATGATGGGAAGAGAGTTTTGAAATGAGGCTCCATTGCTGAGGACTTTGCAAACCATTGTAAGGAGACTACACTGGTATTTGTAGGGCCGTGGGGAACCATTGACGATTTTAAGGCATATTTGCATTTACTCTAAAGATCACTTGTTGCAGTAGTATGGCTAAAAGAGTGGAAGGAAAGGAAACAAGACGGAAGGAGTTATAATCCAGGTTGGGGATGGTGGTGACGGGAACCAGACTGGTGGCAGAGCAAATGGAGTGAATGGATGCATCTGAGTAACACTTAGGAAGTAGAATGACTAGACATGAATGGGAAGAACAATTTAAGCAAATAATCATATGCTCACGAGAAGGACGATTCGAGAATGACTTGTGTAGGCCTGCGTAATGTCCCGTCTCTTTGTTTCCCTTCCTTCATTTAAGGGTCTATCTGCATATCCAGGTAGCCAGCTGACCAGATATCTCTTGCAAGTCTTTATGCCAAAAAGAGCCCCACATCACAGATGGGACTGTGTTCTAGTGAGAACTCTTGGTGATAAAACCACTGAACCTTTTTAAATTGGGCCAACTTTCTGAATTCTATTCAACAGTGAATTTTGCTAAACTGAACATCTAAGAATGGTTATGTCAGAATTATCTATGGCTCTGTCCACTTCCTGGTACCAGTCCATCCTTAATTCACTCAACTGTGGCACTCAAATGGCAGGCTAGAAATTCTGTTTTCCTTTTCTGATTTAACTGTTCTTTGAGGTTGAACTGCACATCATCTGTTGCCTTGCTTTCATATTGTGAGAACTCCATCTATCTACTCCGCCGCTGGGTCAGAAGGGGGCAATTTGGATTAATATTTTATTATTTTAAAATGCCTCCAAGATATTATCTGATTCATTCTCATAACAATTTTGGGAGACAGGAAGGAAGCAGGTAAATGCACATTTCACATAGTTTTTACTTAATGACAAATTTAGTGCTGTTAGGTCAGAGATGAAAAATGAAGAAATTATTCATGTGGAATCTAATTTAGGATCATCACTCTTGATGACTTTTATGACTTGCTTCTGGCAGAAACGTTGTTTGTTGGAGCAACATGAGGAATGTTCCACTCCTTGCATTTGAAGGTGACACCACTTACCCTCCATTAGTTGAACATGTGTTTTGAGATGTGTTTCTAACAGAAGGGACAGATTCTCATTAAGCCATTGGCACTTTCTCTGAACACGGTGATGACTGACACACATTTCTGATACCTGACTTGGGATGGGTATTTCAGCCATCACCACAAGCAGAGAAAAACAAATTGCCTGCCTGGGGATTTGAACTTCTGCTCTGGCCTCGTTAGGACGTTGTGCTAACCAACTAGGGTGGCCACAGGCATGTAATTATAAAACAGCATGAATCAAACCTGGTGTAGGGCCTGGAAATTTAACCTTTGAATATATCCATTAGCCTTGACATATCTCCATGGAAGAATGTGGCCTTTCTCTAAGGGCATATATTGCGCGGTTTGCTGTTATCTTTTGTAAAAATTTATTTTTCAGATTTTATAAAGATGGAAACATTAGTGAACCTTGAAATAAAATGTAGTGTTTCTATAATATTAGGTATTAATTTTTAAAAAGATATTTATAAATATGTCATTCATCGGTGACAATCGCTTTCAATAACTTCTTTTTTAATAAGGGCATGCTTGAACCACATCTGAATTTATGTTTATTCACATGTGGGAGAGAATAATATTTTAGAATTGGATTACAGATGTCAGAACACTACTCATAGTGGAAACTTTATAGAAATGTTGGAGCATAAGAGATACATGTAGGCATTATTAAAAAGAAAATGTTCTTTGCTGTGAGCATAGCCCTGCAAACTACTTTGAAAATGAAGCACTTGATTACATTATAGTTATTAATGATTTAAAACCAGGTGAGGTTATATGACTATAAAACCATTGGAGGAAGTGAACAAGCTATAGAAATTAATGTTACATTTATAAACTGTCTTAATTTGCTTGGACTGGTGTAACACAATGCTGTAGAATGGGTGGCTTAAAACAACAGACAGTCCTCCAGATGGGGAGTGTTTTAAGTTCATCTGTGAGGCACCAATAAGGACCGGAAATTCTTACTTTGCACATTGGGTGGGGCCAGAGGTGCACTCGCTATCTAAGCAGTGGTGGGACTAAAGGAGTAAAGTGAAGAAGAGAAAAAGGAAATGTTAAAATGAAAGGAGCTGGGAAAGGAAAGACAAAGGAGAGAGAAAGCCAGGGCGGAAGTGGTGAAGAATCTCGTGGAACAGGGGAGGACCAGGGAACTATAATCAGACCTCGGGTGTTCTCAGCAACAGGAGCAGGGAGAGCACCCCGTCTGTCCCGACCCGCGGGACTTAGTTATTCGTGGGGGCGAGGAGGATCCAACGTGAGAAAAACGGGCGAGAAAAGGGAGCGGAGGCAAGACAGTATTCTGATCAAGCCTCGTTTATTGTAGGTAGGGGTAGAGTATAT